>PVHX01010962.1:0-66926 GCA_004024805.1 Geosciurus inauris
GTGGGATGTTGAGCTGCAGAATGATGCCAGGATGCTGGCTGGAAAACGGCGCCTCCACCACTTCCAGCTTTGGTCCCTGAGAGCCTAGCGCAGAGTGGACTGTCTAGGCCGCCATCTTGGAACCGCCCCTCCTGGTTTTTACCTTGACTTGGTTTCTCCTTTGATTGGCTTTTCCTTTAGTGTAGTTCCTTCCTTTGCTGATTTTCATTGTTGTATTTCATTTCCTCCTCATGGAATATTTTGCTGAGGATGTTCTGTAGTGCAGGCTTTCCAGTTGTAAATTCTTTTAATTTTTATTTTGGAAGGTTTTTATTTCATCATCTAAAGCTTAGTTTTGCTGGACATAAGATTCTTGGTTGGCATTCATTGTCTCTCAGACCTTGGTATATATTATTCCAGGTTCTTCTAACTTTGGGGTCTGGATTGAGAAATCTGCAGAGATCCTAATTGGTTTCCCTCTATATGTAATCTGATTCCTTTCTCTTGTGGCTTCTAAAATTCTCTGTATCCTGGGCATTTTCCATTATAATATGCCTTGGTATATATCTGTTGTGATTTTGTACATTTGGGGTCTTGTAAGCCTCCTATATTTGATTTTCCAATTCATTCTTCATGTTTGGAAAATTTTCTGATATTATTTTATTGAATAGATTTTTCATTCCTTTGATTTGTAACTGTATGCCTTCCTCTATCCTAATAATTCTTAAATTTGGTCTTTTCATGTTATTCCATAATTCTTGGAAGTTCTGCTCATGGTTTTTTACATCTTCACTGTGTGGTCAACTCTGTTTTCAAGATTATATATTTTGTTTTCATTGTCTGAGGTTCTGTCTTCCAAGTGATCTAATCTGTTTGTGATGCTTTCTATTGAGTTTTTAATTTGGTTTATTGTCTTCTTCATTTCAAGGATTTCTGTTTGGTTTATTTTCAGAATCTCTCTTTATTGAATCAATCTTTTGCTTTCTGTATTTGCCTGTGTAGCTCTTTATCGAAATGATCTTTTACTGCCTGTGTTTGCTCTCTTATATCATCCTTTAATTCACAGAACATTTTAATTATATATATCCTGACTCCTTCTCTGACATTTCTTCTGTTTTGCTGGCCATGGATTCTAATAATGTAATATCTTGGTTTGTTTGGGGCACTTTCTTCCCTTGTTTTTTCATGTTGCTCATGTGTCTTTCCTTCTAACACTGCAGATCTGAGGTGTTACAGTTTTTATCCTATAGGCTTATAGTTTCCTTGCAGGGTTCCAATACTTCTCCTTTAAGGGGGAGATCAATATTAACAGATCCCAATACAAACAATATACAACCTTAAACCAAATAGCTCCTATTAAGATATTTACGATTTTGTCACAATATACAGAAATGATGAGTTCAATTATTATCTGTAATATAAACAGTAGGTTTGCAAAAGGGTCTACAGTTTCTGATGGTGGACAAAGAGAGGACTGGATATAGTGGGTAGGATGAGATGTTAAGGAGGTAGGAAGTGAAGTTATAAAGTTATTAGATCTTAGAAAGTATGAAAGAGGAATCAAAAGAAGTTGGCTTGATATTGCTTCTAGACTCCAGCTGGGAGTTGCCCCAACTAAAGATGGCGATGGCAATAGCCCGGATAATCCAAGATGGCGACAAAAGTGTCCCAAGATGGAGGCAGCTGCTTTTAGAGATGAGGTGTCAGGGCGGGCCAGGCAGTGGTGTTGAGCAATGTGTTCAGAAATGCAGCTCTGTGGCATGCAGTGTTATGGTAGGCAGCTGTCTCCAGACCCTGTTGCATGTCCCCAGGTGCAGGCTATCGCATGAAGGGGACTATCATGATGGTTGCAGTGGCCGGGGAGCTCCACGCTGGCAGATGGGGTCCACACGAGAGCGGCAGACAGGGTTCCTGCGTGGTGTGTGGACACTGATGCCAGGGCTCCTGCATGGGAGTGGTGGCAGGGGGTCCTGTGTGGGCCAACAGCCAGAGTCCTGCACCTATTATTTGTATTCTTAATAATTGCTATTCTGTCTAACTAGAGTTAGATGAAATCACTGGAGTGAATGTAGTTTTGATTTGAATATCCCTGATGTTGAACAATTTTTCATATATTTATTGGCCGTTTGCATTTCTTCTTTTGAAAAACGTTTAGATATTTTGCCCATTTACTGACTGGTTTTTGTGTGTGTGTGTGTGTGTGTTAAGCTTTTTTAGTTTTTTATATGTTCTGGATATTAATTCCCTCTCAGAAGAGTAGCTGGCAAAGATTTTCTTTCATTCTGTAAACTGTCTTTCTACAATCCTATTTCCTGTACTATACGGAAGCTTTTTCATTTGATGCCATCCCACTTATTGATTCTTGGTTTTATTTCTTGAGCTTTAAGAACCTTGTTTGTTGGAGTGTTGACCCTATGTTTTATTCTAGCAGTTATAGTGTTTCTTGTCTAATTCCTAGGTCTTTCATCCACTTTGAATTTATTTTTGTGCAGGGTGAGAGATAGGGATCTAGTTTCATTCTTCTATACCTGGATGTCCAGTTTTCCCAGCACCATTTCTTAAAAAGGCTGTCTTTTCCCTACTGTATGCTTTTGGAAACTTTGTCAAGGATCAGATGACTGTATCTATATGAATTTCTCTCTGTTTCTTCTATGCCATTCCATTGGTCTTCATGTCTGTTTTTATGATAGTACCATGCTGCTTTTGTTAGTATAGCTCTGTAGTATGATTTGAGATCAGGTATTGTTATGCCTCTCGCATCACTTTTGCTCAGAATTGCTTCAGCTCTTCTGGGTCTTCTCTTCTTCCATATGAATTTTAGGACTGTTTTTTCTAATGCTGTGAAGAATGTTATTGGTATTTTGATGGGGATTTTGTTTAATATGTAGATTGCTTTTGGTAATATGAATGCTACAAGTTTTAATTGTAGTTAATAGGAAAAATATGGAAAAATACTTTTTCTCCACCTTCCTTGAAGCAAAAGTCCTTGATGTTACTCAATTTAAAATCCCCTCTTAGAAGATATTACTGTCTTGTAATTTCTTATCTCTTTCTCCCTTATGGTATCCCAAACCCTTCAAACACTGTCTTGTACATAGTGGGTGCTCAGTAAACTATCTGCTAGTGTTGAGTGAATATTTAGCAGGTGATTTGGGGCCTAGATGGCCTGATTCTCCTACTTCAACCTATTGTTTGCCTAGATCCTCTTGGCATTTGTGGGGAGGAGTGAAGGATGTTTAAAATTCAGACTTTACTTGAAATTTTTCAGTTTTGAAGTCTTGGTAATTAATTTAAATTTCTAACAGCCTGTGAAGACTGTTAAAAGAAACATGTGTGATGAATTAATGTGGTCCACTGCCAAATGGTTGGCATTATTCCTTTAGAATCATAGACAAACACAGATTATTTTGAATGGTTCATCTACAGGTCACCTTTTTCTCAGGTTTGAATAGAAGATAATACTGGCTCTCCCCTAGTGTTGCTAGTACTTGCTCAGGAGCTAAATATGGTCTCTGCAGAGACAGCTTTTGGTTTGTTGTGGGGAACGTTCTTGGAAATCCCGTGGGAAGGCAGATTGAATAGAACTGAACTGAGCATTTGCTCATGTGCTATTGTGTTAATCTCTGGAAGGAGCTTGGCTTGCATAATGTGGGACTGTGGCATGATCAGGGATAAGGGCAGAGAGCTTTCAAGTCATGATGCAAATTTGACAATGCTGAGTGGGCAGAGCAGCAGAAGGCAGGCTTTGACATGAGTGGGCAGCCTTACATGGCTGTGTAAAAGCTGGCAAGAAGTGAAGTGGAGCTAGAACTTTGCTTGTAGTGACCTCTTCAGGAATATTTTGAGAAGAGGATGCAAGAATACATAGTTTCTGGGCTGGGGATGTGGCTCAGTTGTAGTATGCTTGCCTCACATGCAAGAGGCCCCGGGTTCAATTCCTGGTACTGCAAAAATGAAAATAAAAGTTAGATGGTTTCAAATAAGGCAGATCTAATCTGCTCCTTGGTGGTCCCATTGAGCCTTGGCATCTCCTAAGTAAAATTTAACATATCTTAAAACAGTCTAATATATTTTGCAAAGCTTATGAAATATGTTTAAAAAGCATTAACCAACTTTCTTGAATTTTATTCATCCTGAATCCCTGCTATTTAAACTGGTGTCTTAAATTAAGTACTTTTTCTAAGAAAAGACATTGTCTAAAATTCATAGTCACATCTCTTTAAGGGTTGACTACTTAATCTGATGGAGGAACATCCTGGACCAACAGTAATGTTCCAAGGATAGCATGTTATACAGACACTTCAGAAAGTGAAAATAAAATTTCATAATTTGACCATGAATAGCAAGAATTTGGATCTTCACAAGCCACAGATTCACTTATTTATCTTGCTTTTCCATGGTACATTCCTTTCCTCAGGACAGTGGGTAGAGGCCCAGGTTTATTTTGAAAAAGTAGAAGTGGGAATGAGAGCAACTAGGAAAATCTAGAAATTTCTCTTTTCTCTCTTCCTCTGCCCCTGCAATAGGCATTGTTAAAACAATTATATTAAATGTCCTTTTAATTCAATTCCATTCTAGTGTTTTGAAGCCGACCCTCCAGGAATTGAACCTCTATTGGTTGTTGGTGGAAAGAGCTTTGGACTGCAGGGCCTGCAGGCCTTCATTTGAGTACTGCTTGTGCTATTGTACAGCTCCGTGAGTTGATTTGCTCTTCTGGAAAAGAGGCCACTAATAACCTCACTGGCTGGCTGTCAGGGCTAATTCAGGGGAGGGGGGCCAAGGGCTTTGTAAACAGTGAAGCTCATTGCCAGGGGAAGTAGTATGGAATTCCAGAAAGACAGTAAGATTTGGAGTTGGGAAAATTAGGTGTTGTTTGTTTGCTAAAAAGGGCATCTTTGGAAGAGTAACTTAATTTTTCTTGGGATCTGATTTCTTTGTCCATAAGTGGTGATAATGGGATGAATATTAGAGATTATTTACAGGAGCTTTCATTTATTGAGCACTTTTTGTTTGCACTGATTGTGGTAGTACTTTATGTGCACTTAATCTTCACAGCAGTCTGCTGAAGTACTTAACTGTTTTCACCATTTTAATAAATGAGAACAAATGAGAAAACTTAAGCAGCCCTTGAGAAGGGGTAGGGTGGGTCTGATTCCTCCCTATGTCCAAGTGTTTGGCTTGGGATCTCATTCATAAATGTATCAAATGATGACAGGGCCCCAGAGGTCAAGGGATGTTCTCACATTTGCAGAGCTTTCTCATCTTAAAGCAAGGGCTTGAGCTCAGCAATTATGAAGGCCTCCATGTTTGCTGTTCTTTTCTATGTCACGAACATGTTTTCTTAATGAATAAATGAATGAATGCACAGGCCGATAAACTAACTCTTCTGCAGCATAGAGGAAAGGTTTGCAATATTTTGTTTGCCATAATTGCTTTAAAAAGAACCAGATTGAGCTGGGGATGGTGGCGCATGCCTGCAATCCCAGCACTTTGGGAGGCTGAGACAGGAGAATTGCGAGTTCAAAGCCAGCCTAAGCAACAGCCAGGCACTAAGCAACTCAGTGAGATCCTGTCTCTAAATAAAACAGAAAGTAGGGCTGGGGACATGACTCAGTGGTCGAGTACCCCTGAGTTCAAACCCCCAGTACCAAAAAAAAACCCAACAAAACAACAACAAAATAAAACTTAGATCCTAAGAACTAAATTATATGGTTATATGCATTTTATTATGTGAACCAAGTTTCCAGACCCTACATGGGGACATACAGAAGTTCTCAGTGAGTGAGTGATGCAATAGTGGATGGTACCTGTTGCACTGCTGCAGGCTGTTTTCTCCCAATGATCTGCACACAGTGGGAACACAGTGTGTATTATGTGTGTGTGTGCTTTCCTTCCATTCTTTTCTCTCTGTTCCCTGGCTATTCTTGGTGTTGAACCTGGAAGCCATTCACCCAACAATAATGAAGACCAGCAAATCATATCACCCGTCTCTCCTAGACTCTACCATATTTTCCTCCTCTTATTTTTGTGGCTTCTTATATCAGTGTCTTTTTTCATTCCTTAACATCTACTCACTAAGTTCCGTGTAGATTCTACTTCAAAATATCCCTCCCATCACCTCCTCCTCCTCATATGCCCTTGCTTCACAGGGATCATAGCTCCTGCCTTGCAAAACTCTGTGTCCTGTTGCTACAACATAAATTTGACCTGTAATTTCCCTTCCAGAGCTCACTATGGGGTCCCCAAAGGCATAGAATAGACCCCTTAATTTCATGTATGAGAAGCTTTTCCTGCTGTGCAGCTCCTTCTAGTAATCTTCTCCCCAGGTTAACATCTCCCTCTCTCCATTCTCCAGCAGCTTTGTGTTCATTTAATCCTTTGTCTGTCTTATTATTTCTGCCTGGAACACTTGCTCCTCGTTTTCAGAGCCTGGCCCAGGACCTCATCCAGCTTAAATGCTACTTTGTGTTCTTTCTCTTTTCCTTTCCAAATCTATGGACCTTTTCTGCTGCCTGAGCCCTGGACATATACATACTGATAATGGTAATGTTGATTGTGTTGAAATTATTCTGGTTATGTCTTGGGCCCTCCTATGAGACATTGCATACAGCTTTTCACACAGAAGTCTTTAGAAATGCTTGCTGAGTGAATGACTGGCTGTTTAGGCTTGCATTCTTTTTTTTCTCCAAGACGTTTGGCTTGTAAACCTTAACAGAAATCTGAGGTTGTCAGTCTCCTAATAGCTGAATAACTGTGATATTGCACCAAAATTGAAATTTTCATTATTGAATTGGTTTTGTGTTTAACTCTGGCAGCTACTTTGTTTTGAGCTTTGGCTTTTATAAATAAATAATTAGACATTAGGATTTCTAAAAAAATTATTTTCATATCCAGGAAAAACTTTTTGAAATCAACCATTACATGAATATTGATCATTGTACTAATCGGCTTTATTTTGCAGAAGTGCTAGGTGCTGTGCAAAGTATTTTAGAGGCAAGATCTTATTGAATTCTCACAACTGTATCAAAAAGATGCTATTCTTATCCTTCTACAAAGGAGGGAATTGAGGCTTGGCAAGGTTAAGTAAAACTTGCTCAAGGTCACACAGCTGGAAAGTAGTCTTTTCAGGACTTTCAAGTTCAGGCTTGTGTGATTTCAAAGCAAGTACAGTACTGTACTCGTTACTATTGTATGAGATAAATTTGACTGTGTATAGCCTGTTCACGATGATTTTGAATCCTTGCATAAATTTAAGGTGCTTTCATCATTCATTCATGTCACCTGTTTTAGACTTTGCATTATATAGGATAGTATAAAACAAGGCTTGGCAAATCACCATCATGGGCTAAATATAGTCCATTGCTGCTGCTGCCTCTTTCTTCTCTTCCCTCTCTTCTTCTCCCCTCTCTTTCTTCTTCCCTTGAGCTCACAATGGTTTTTATGTTTTCTTTTAATGTTCAAAACAATCAAAAGGATAAACATATTTAGTGAAACATGATAATTACATGAAATTCAAATTGCATTTTTCCATCAATAAAGTTATATTGGAACAGTCATGTTTTACTCACTTACATGCTATTCCTAGATGCTCTTGCACTACAAGGTCAGAGTTGAACTTTTGTGCCAAGAGTGGATTGCACTAAATGCAAAGCCTGGGATATTATTATCAGGCCTTTTACAGAAAAGGTTTACCAACCTCTGCTTTGCCTCTGGGAGTCAATGTATGGTGGTATGCACATTTCTGGAGGCCTGGATAGGATGCTAGAAATGCTTTGTCTGAATATGCAGCTCAGTTGTACATTTTCTTGAGGATCTCCATTTGCCCGACAGTTTTGATTGATCCTGGTGACCTGGGAAGGGCCTGTTTGGAACACACTCTTTGTAGTTTAGGAGACACAAGTGCCCAGAAGTCACTTTGCTAGTGCCTGATGGGACTGTCACACACTGAACTCTTCCATCCAAATATTACAGTACTGGAAAGGAGTGACTGCAATGTGTTTACTTGGAAGGGGAACCTAAGAAATGTTTGCTTGTAGATTCTTTGGCATTTTGCTGTATACCTCATTGTAATACCTCATCAGGGAAGCATGAATTGCTCCTCTGATTGGGTTTACTCCTCTTCTATCTTTTTTCCCTTCTTGTTTTAATTATTCCGACTTCATTTTGCCTTCTCCTTTACTTCATTTTGAAAGAGTCCCAGTTTGCTTTTCCTGCCAGTTCTCTACTTAACTTTTCCCAGGGCTCAAAAATAATTCTTGGGGCTGATGTTATTTTCATGTTCGTCTTTCTTTTTTAGAATGGCTTTGGTTAAATATGTATATTTTAATTTGTGAGCCATGTTATGAGGGAGTTGATCATTGTATCCCCTTGGAAGCACGGTGGCCAGTTTGAACCTCAGTTAACCTGAGCCAGTTTATACAATAGCAGCAGAATGTTTGGCTTCTATTGGGGCAAGTGGGGATCATATATGTTCTATAGGCTTTTCAGAATGCCAGAACTGTGTGAGCCAGATGGTACCCTTGTGAATTTGCCAGACATGTGTACTTGAAAAAACACTGTACATTTGTTCTCCTAGGAAGACTTCAAGGGGTGTCTTTGGGAATGGAAATCAGCCAAAATTACTCTAAATGAGAAGTTCTTTGGAGGTCATCATCAAAATAAGGAGTGCAATATCCTGAAGACCAGTATATATTTTTAAGGAACAAATATTGGATTTATTTAATTTGTTTCTCTGAGAATGAAAAATCCCATGGATTTAGGTCAAAGAAGGTATAATCCATTATACATTTTTACTTTGATAAGGCTATTGATTTGCTCTCCAAAGACGCTTTGGGGGCATTTTTGGCAGTGAGAGTGTGTGAATATAAGATAGATGGATGAGGGAAATTGCACAGGTCCCAGGAGATGGAGAGAGAGAACCAATTCATTAAACCAAAAGTGGAAGGGATGGAGTCTAGTTCCTCTGAGAAGACATTACCTAGGGAAGTTTGCAGATTATGAAAGGGGCTGAACTCCTGGGAATACAACCAGGGGATGTCCTTGAGCAGGCAGAAGTTGTTGACCAGTTGTTCACTCTATGCCTGGAAATTTGGGGTTAAGCAGGGATTGCAGAAGAGGCAATGTCTCTCTGCAGCCAACTTGAGGAGCATGATGGAAATGGGGAGGCCCAGCCAGGGAGGGAGAATGGAATCTGCTTGGCTTATGGCACTGGCACTTGCTGGGAACTTTGGGGAAATGTCTTCCAGCACCTTGGTTTTCTTTTTTCTTTTCTTTTTTTTTTTTTTTGGTACCAGGGATTGAACTCAGGGATACTCGATCACTGAGCCACATCCCCAGCCCTATTTTGTGTTTTAGGTAGAGGCAGGGTCTCACTGAGTTGCTTGCCGTTGCTGAGGCTGGCTTTGAACTCGCATTTCTCCTGTCTCAGCCTCTCAAAGTGCTGGGATTACAGGCGTGCACCACTGTGCCCGGCAGCAGCTTGGTTTTCTTACATGTAAAATGAAGGTTATATCTCAGAGGGCTGATGTATTTATGAAATGTATATAGTATTTTTTTTAAATTTTTTTTAGTTGTAGATGGATCTTTATTTTGTTTGTTTGTTATTTATATGTGGTACTGAGGATCGAACCCAGGGCCTCACGCATGCTAGGCAAGCGCTCTACCACTGAGCTACAGCCTCAGCCTTGTGTATAGTATTTGACTCAATTCTACCCTGTAGAGTTGTGGTCAGAGGGAGAAATTATGTATCTAAGGAGCTTTTCACATGATATATGGTCTAATTAATGGTAGTTTAAGTAAGTAGCCCTTTAGCAAGGGAGTTGTATAATATATTGGTTATGAGTTTGGGTTTAGTCAGAGAGATGTGGTTGGAATCCCAGGCTTGCCATTTGAATAGCACTGCTCCTCTACAAGCCACAGTCTCCCCTTCTGCAGAATGGGGTGGCAACCCCAACATGTGGACTTAGAGAATTAAATGAGCTAATTCAGGGTTAGCACAGGGCTCAGCACATAAAAATCCCACAATATATGCAGGCTGGTAAACTTTCTCAGCTGCTCTCCCACCTGGAAGAGAAACAAGCCAAATTTTACCAAGTTTTATCTTCCCAAGTGAACTGTTCTTGGAAATGCTCTTTATACCCTGTAGGAGCCCTCTCCTGGGTTCCTGGGGGACAGAAGCGCTGGGTGGATGATGACTTATGTCTCAAAATTCTCTACCCTTCATGATGTTTCATACTGCACACATTAAGGTCTGCACTTATGATTTTGTGCATAAATTCTGTGTTTTTTTCAGGACTCTTCAAAGGTGTTGGAGGACATTTGGGATTGACACTGAGGGGGCATTCCCTGTTATTTCATGGTGTGGGTATAGACTGGAGTTTAGAGTGTGGGGTAGTACAGCTGACTGTGGAGTTCACTGGCTTGGTTTGAGTTCAACCATAAGCAAACTTTGAGACAAGGATTTGTGTAGGGGTATATATTGGTGTCCCTCTCCACCCAGGGAACCGGTACGGGAAGAGGAAAAAGAGTCAGGGAAGTAAAGGAATCTAATAAAGGTGCATTATCAGGTTAGTTTCCTCCGCCAGTAACTGGAGCTCAATCAAGATGGGAAACTAGTGCAGACAGGAGAGAAACACCTGAAAGTTTTCCCAGGGGAGCAGGAAGTGGGGCATTTATCTAGCAACTGCCCTGAACAAGGGCAGTTGCTGCTCTGCTGCTGGAACATTATCCATCTGGCACTTCCAGTTTTCTTGTCGCGTGGGCTAAAGTTGCTCCTTTGGCGAGGACACAAAACAAAACAACAAAACACAACAGCCACCACCAAAACAACAAAGTCCCCAGTCTGAAAGTTGTAGGCATTTGCAGCAAACAGTCTTGAGCTTGTAGAGATGAGTCCTGGGGAGCACCAGCAGGGTACCAACAGCATTATACACACCTGGTGGAAGCAGAAACGCCGCCTCTACTACCCAGCAGCTTTATGATCTCGGGTATGCTATTTCTTGTGCCTTATTTTCCTCATCTGTAAAATGGTGATAATAATAGTACCTCTTTCCTAGACCTGTGAAGGAGAATTTGCTGAGTCGACACATTAAAGCTAAGGTAGGGTACATGGTAGAATGCTTGCCATGAAGGAACTGATGAGAAGGAATTGGTAAAGAATTTTGTTAGCTTTTCTTATTATGTGATTACTCATCGAGTTTCTTAAGGTTGTTTATTGGTATAATTAAATATGTTTATGGTGATGCACGAATTCATTTTTAGTTATTTCTTTGTGCATTAAATAATTTCCCCCATTTTTATTTATTTTAAAACTGTTACAACACAAAGGACATTAAAATATTTTAAACAATTTTATCGATACATAATATTTGTACATATTTATGAGGCACAATGTAATGTTTTGATTTGTATATGCATGGGTATACACAAGTCAGGGTAATTAGCTATTCATCATCACTTTAAACTTCCATCAAGTTTAAAGTACAGATTCTTCTCTTCCATTTTGAGGGCAGTCATTTCTAATTCATTCCCCCCAAAACATTATTATCTTCTCACTAATAATGTTTGAGAGTACCTGTTTGCCATCTTCTTGCCCACACTTGGTATTATCGTTTTCTTTCAGGGTTTGCCATTGTGATAAGTTAAAAACTGTTTTGATTTGTATATGTTGATTGCATAATGTGATCGTAAACCTAAATAACAAAATTTTCACAGATAATGCATTTATTTGGGAATAGGCATTGCAATGGGAATACATATGCCAAAGTAAACTAGGTGTCTATTCACTGAGCTTGAGGCAAGAGTAAGTTTTTAAAGGCAGGCTGAGGAGGATTGCATAAGTTGTTTTGAAGCAATTATTCTTGGCTACAAGCATCAATAACAAAAGTGGCATCAGCCCAAGGTTGGACAGGCAGTCATCAGGCACATGTCCTTGCAGAAGTTATTTTCTATGTAAGGTTGTAGTGGCCTTCGTGCAAGGTTGTAGTTCTGGCAGAGTCTTATGATAGTTCTTGTTATCAGGCGCATGTGCAAGAGATTCCCTCCTTTGAACCTCTGGCCTTTATTTATTTATTTTTGTCAGGATGTGACAAGCAATTCCATTTTGATTCTGGTACATTCACAGTGCTGAATATTTGCATTTCTTTTGTGAATTACCTTTTGATATTCTTCATCTTTTTCTGTTTGATTGTCGTTTTAAAGTTTACCTTTATGTATCAGGTATGTTAATACATCATTGCATATCTTGAATGTTGATCTTCCCTGGTTTTTTAAACTTTTTTTTTGTGTTTTATTATTTTCCTGTTTGTAATTTTTATTACAAATTACATACATTTTTTGGGACATATTCTTTACTTTTTAAAATCTATCTTGTTCTTTTATATCCATATGAAACTATTATATTAGCCACCTTAGAATTTGTTCTTCAAATCTCTTCTTTCTACAAATGTATTATCTTTTGATCCTTATTTAAGTTCTGAGAGAACTTCTAAGCTTTTGATTTGGTTTTCCTTGATATGAAAACTAGTTTTCCAATGCTATCTTGGTTTTAATTTAACAGTTAATTTAGTTTTACACATAGAAATCTTAGCTTCAATTTGTCCTATTTTCCAGATGTGCAGTGTCATTATAAATCCAAACTGAAAACTGAAATAAGTCAACCATTTTCACATTTTCTTCCCTTGCTTTTAAAGTAAGCCTGCTTCTCATGGGTATACTTATTTTGTTTCTCACATGGTTCCCTTATTTGATCATCACCAACTTTCTTCATGTGTCAGGCAGTTTTCTTCCTTGCTTTTAAAAAACAACAAAGAAAGCAACCTTAGTGTGTCTAGTTTCATCAGGTGAGATATGCTGTCTGTCAACCCAGATGGGGAGAGAAGAAAGAGGCTTAAAATGACAATTTAGTTTCCCAAGGGAAGGTTGCAAACACCTTGGGGGAACAGGGAGGATCTTACACTAGATCAGTGATGCCTGGTGCTATCTGTGATGATGGACATGTTCTGGGGTCTGAGCTGCCTGATGTCATAGTCACTAGCCATACTTTGCTATTGAGCCTTTGAAATGTGGCTAGTGTGACTAAGCGGTAGTTATAATTTTTTAGCCGTAATTAATTAAAATCAAATCAAATGGCCATCTGTGGCCAATGGCTACATATTGGATTGCAGTCACTGTGATTTCAGGGATCATGTGTGTTTTATTTACTACTGCGTTCTGAGCCCCAGTGCCTGTCTCATATTAGGCATTTAATATTTGTAGAAATAAATGAATGCAGCTAGGGAAAGTCTTCTGTGGGAGCTGCTTTCATTGCTGTGCCAACATTTCCTTTTCTCTTTGTATGCTGCCCAGAGCTAGAGAAGGCTTCTGCCCTCATCAGTAACTATGAGTGCTGTTTGTAGGAGCATCTGTGGTACTTCTATCCCCAGCTCCCTTATGTATGCCACTGAATGTGCCAGTCAGACCAGTCCTTGCCTTAGGAATGCCTGCCTCCTTTACGTTTTTCAAAAATTTCTCAAAGCTGCTGTCAGTGAGTTGGGAGCTGCCCCAGTTTTCAAAGTTGATCTAGATATTTTCCAATTTCAGAGTCCCTTGGTTGTTGCAGGGAGAATGTCGGTGCTAAAGAGGAAGGACTCCAATGGATGTTTTGATTCGGGAGCTGGTTGTCATACTTATCTCTTATTTAAATATATATATCTTATGCAAAAGTTTTAGTTTCCACCAAGTCTTTACTGCTGATTGTATCTTTCAGTAAAATAAAATGACCCCTTTGAATCCTACTTTCTTGCCTTTTGATTTAATTCTACTCAGACTGATATGAATATTGCCTACTGATTATTTTCCTTCCATTTGCCATCCTCTTTCAGACTCACACTACAGTGTCATTTTAGAAAACAGGTAATTTATATTTGAATCAATTTTGATGGTCTTTGCATATTATTTAATGAAAAAATTTAAACCATGTATATTGTTGATCTAATTTATATAATTTAACTTTCCTCATTCTTTGTTTTCAGCTCCATCTTCACATTATCAACTGCTCTTACTTTTATTTTGTATCTTTGTTTAGGTCATAGTTTTGCCATTTTGAATTCTAAGCAGTGGAGCCTAATACATTTTTCAAAGTATTTCTTAAATCTATATATAGAACTGCTCAAATTAAGAACAAAGTAGATTTTCATTCTCCCTGATAGACAATCTCCATTTTTTTTTCTCTTTCTTCCTTGCTTTATCTGATTTTGGCTTATTTTTATATATATATATATATATATATATACAATTTTATATATATATATAATTTTTTTTCTTTTCTGGTAATTTAATGCTATTCAAATTAACACTTTATAAATAATTTTAATAACTTTTCTACTTATGATCCTGTTATATATTATGCTTACATTTATTTTAAACTTATTTAATGCTCACTTTGCTATTTTGAGTTCTTGTTTTCTTCTACTGTCTGACATGAAGCACATTTTTAAGTCAATTTTTCAAGAAGGCTACACTCTATGTTTTTTGAGAGTACATATTCAAAAGTTCCTTTCAGTGGCATTATGTCATGAACAATATGTCAGAATATAACAATTTTAAGTCACACATTTTTAAATGAAAATGCAAATATTGTTGCATTTTCTTCTAATATCTCCTATTGGGGGAAATTTTTGAGTTTATTCTAATTTGTATCCTTTTGCAGATAATCTTTCTATCCTTTAAAATTTTCTATAACTCCTTACTAATCTCACCAGAACATGTTTATCAGGGAATTTCTTTTCATTAATTTTGGTAATATATGATGAACTGGGCTAAACAGACATCTATTTTCCTCAGGGGAAACTTTTTTCTGTTAAGTATTTAGTGTTTCTACATTACTTGGGTTTCTTCTGGGGGGCAGGGGAATATTTGGACATTGGTTGGATGCTTGTTCTTTTTTTCTTCATTTATTGTCTCAGTTGCCTTAAAAATTGTAGAGAATAATACAGGTCATAAGAAAAAAAAATGTTAGCTTTTTTTGTACTAATTTTTGTTTTTAGGTCTTTTTGTTTTGCTCCAGTTTTGAAGTATTTTTTTGCCATTGATTACTTTTTGTGGGGGGCAGTTTACTGGGGATTGAACCCAGGGGTACTTTACCATTGAGCCACATCCCCAGACCATTTTATTTTTTATTTTGAGACAGGATCTTATTAAGTTGCTTAGGACCTTACTAAATTGCTGAGGCTGACCTTGAACTTCTGGTCCTCCTGCTTCAGCTTCCCCAACCACTAGGCTTATAAGCATGTGCCACAACACCTGGCTGATTACATTTTTACCATTGTGAAGTCTATGCTTACTTTTTACTATGGACTTTTTTTTTCATCTTTTATTATGAAAATTTCAAAACATACAGAAGACTATAAAAGACACAACAGCTACAACAAAACAACAACAAATACCTCTGTTTCTGTCATACGACATTTCATAACATTTTGCCATCTTTGCTTCATCTTTTTTCTGAAGTACTTTAACAGATACCATAACATTTAATACACTTCAATTTGCACATCTAAAAACTATTAACCATTTTCTACTTAACCATGTTAATATTGCCACACTTAGCAATGATTCTTTATGTTCTCCAGTGCCCAGCCTCTTCAAATTTCCCTAATCCTCCTCACATACCATTTATAGATGGTCTGTACAGACATTGATCTAATCAAGGACCACATTGCATTTGGTTGTTATATCTTCTAAATCTCTTTTCTTAAAAAAAAATTGAGGTGAAATTCATGTAACATAAAATTAAATTTTTTATGGTGAATAATTCAGTGGTGTTTAGTACATTCTCAATGTTGCACAATCTTTGTCTCTACTTAGTTCCAAAAAATTTTCATCACCCCAAAATAAAACCCCATACCCTTTAACCAGTTGCTGTCAATTCCCCATGCCTGCGGCCCTAGGCAATCACTAATACGCTTTCTGTCTCTATGGATTTATCTATTCTGGGTAGTTTATATAAATGGAATTGTACAATTTGTGGCCTTTTGTGTCTTGCTTCTTAGCACTTTTTTGATGTTTATCCCTGTTAGCCCATGTACCAGTACTCCATTCCTTTTTATGGCTAAATAATATTCTGTCATATGGATATATCATAATTTGTGTATTCATTTATCCATTGATGGGCATTTGAGGTTTTCCATCTTTTGGATATTGTGAATAGTGCTACTAAGAATACTTGTCCTAGTCAGTTCAGGCTGCTAAAATAAAATAGATTGAGTGGCTTAAGCAGCATGCATTTATTTCTCACAATTCTGGTGCCTGGGAAGTCCAAGGTCAAGATCAAGGTGCTGGCAGATCTTGTTCCTGGTGGGAGCCTCTTTCATGTAGACAGCTACCCTCTTGCTGCATCATCTCCTCTCCTTCCCTTGTAAGAATACAAGTCCCATCATGGAGACTTCACCGTTGTCGTTTGTTTTCAACCTAATTACCTCCCAAAGGGCCCACCTGCAAATAAAATCACACAGAGGTTAGGGTTTTAACATGTGAATTTTGGGGAGGGGGGAGGCATAAATATTTCAGGCCACAGACTACTCATGTACAGGTATTTAGGTATCTGTTTTAAATTATTTTGGGATCCACATATGAATGGAATTATATTCTTCTTAAATCTCTTGATATGGAAGAGGTTCCTTGTTTTTCTCCCCCCACCCCACCATGACATCAGTTTGTTGACATGACAAGTCTAGTTGGCCCTCCTTTCCATTTGGTCTGATTATTTTCTCATGTCTTTATGAGCATGTGCCTTTATGCCTTGCATGTCTTATAATTTGGCTGTGTTGTTTTTATTATTTTCTGTGCAGTCTCTTCATTCCTCAGCTAATTGTTTTATATATTTTCCTCATATCTTGTGCATGGCCTGATTTGAGGGAATCTGCCCTCATTTCCTCCTATGAACTCAAAGCAATTTCTATTTCTCTGCAATAAATCTATGTTCAAGAAGGTTTTAACTCTTGTCCTTTGAGGAACTGTTTTTGTTCTCTTACGCTTCAAATTCTGGTCTTAGACATCTGGCTGTTCTGTTTCCATTTACTTACGCATGAATAGGCCTAGTGTTGGTGCATGGACATGATAGCACTGGTTGCTTGCAGGGTTGTCATTAATTCTGTCAAAATTGCTTTTCATGTCTGCGGCCAGGAGCTGTGTAGGTGGCACCTCCAATGGGACAACCCTGATCTGTAGCATATCTTGGCCAACTCTTTTTGGCTGACTGTGTTTTCTTCTCTCTTCATTCATTTCTGACAAGTGATAAAATGGATGTCAGTCTCTGCTATTGTTTGGATCTGGAATGTTCCTCAAAAGCCCCTGTGTTAAAGGCATGGTCCCCAGACCATGCACTAGAACCTTTAGAAGGTGGGAGGAAATTAGGTCCTTGAGGGAGTGATCTTGATGGTGATATTAGGACTCCATTCCTTACGCTGTCTTTGCTTCTCTGCTGCCATGACATGAATGGGATTTCTTTGCCATGCATTCCTGCCATGATGCACTCACTGCCTTGCCACAGTTCCAAAGTCAACAGGGCCAACTGCCCATGGCCTGAAACATCCAAACCTGTGAGCCAAAATAAAATCTTTCCACTTTATAAATTGATTTTCTGAGACGTTTTGTAACAGTGATGGAAAGCTGACTAAACAGTCCAGCAGGACCTGAGGGCAGCCCTAAGCCATCATTCAGTGCATGAACACATACACCTATCTACAGGCACTGTCCTCAGCTGAGGAGCCCACACTCACAGAAATGCAGGTACTTTGGTCATCCTTGGAGCAGGTTGGGCTGCTGTCTAGAAGCTATAGATTCAGTTGCATAAGGAACAAAAGTTATTGGTAAAGCATGGGGAATCGACCTTGGGATGCTTATGTGATTTGAAGCAAATCCCTTGAGGGTTTTATTAGGAGCAGTCCATGGGATCAGGATGTACCTGGGGCCACTGCTAGCTCATATGGTGCTCTCTGCATGGATTAGAAATGGCATTTCTTCCTCAGTGCACTTTACTTTTGTGTGTGGGAAATCATTGTGCTACACTAATTGGTTAGACCTGGTTGGTTATCTTTCTACTGTCTGCCAGAAAACTTGAAAATAAGTACACAAATGTATGGCAGGAAGTGTGTGTTTCCTTTGATATGCTGCAGTCCATCACATGCCCTGCTGAACATTGCAGCTCCATTGGGTTTTGTGGCTGGTGTTTACTGGTCAGTGACTATACACCTGAATTCCTTCCCATCAGAAGATTCTTCTGATTTTAGCATATGGTCAGCTCTTTTCTTTATTTTCCAGAACTATTGCTACTCTCTTGCCCCCACTTTTATTAGTTTTCATGGGGACTTAAGTGAGCATTCAGGCACTGTTAACTATCTGCCTTTCTTGACCTGGAAGTTGCATGTCTATTTTTGATGAAGATTCTATAATACTGGGCACCAGCATGGTATGAGGAGTCCCCAAAAGTCTAGCAGTGCTTGTGCCAGCTCAGCTTGTGTAGAGAATGAGGTGCCATTGTAAATAAATCGCCAGTTTGGTTTGTGGCTCATGGAATGCTTTGATTCATCTGATGGTATTTTTTTCACATTTATTTTTTCTTCCATATTTTTATTGGCATATTATAGGTGTACATAAGGGTGGGATTTGTTGTTACATATTCAGACACACACATAATATAACAATATAATTTGGCCAATATCATTCCCCATTCTTCTGACTGCATTTTAATAGGCAGATGTTACTTCTTGTGTGACCCCTAGGAAATAAGTCTGGTTTTTCAGGTATGATTTTGGCAGTCAGGCTCATTGGTCTATTTTTCTTAATTATGCCCATAAACACCTACCCATGAAGAAAATTTAGGTCACACAGTAAAGCTAAAGGAAAGAAGCAAAAAACCACTTAAAATTTCCATCATCTTGGGTAAAACTGTTCACCTCTGCTTCCACATTCCCATCCAAATCACTATTTTCAACTTCATCCAGTTTACTTTTTGAGGATGTTTATTCCTTCCTCTAATAGAGGTGAGCTCTCCTTACTCAGGAAACTTTTCTCATTTACTATTACTTCATCCTTTGCCAGTGTTTGTATTTGCAAACTGTATTATTCTTCCATAAGTAGAAACCTGAACTTCCTTTAATATTGAATGGTACAGTGTCCCTAGGGCACAATTTTAGATTTCAATTTGCCACTACTGCTGTGATCTTAAGAAAGTCACTGAACCCCTTTGGTCTTCCACCTATATCTCAAATGAAGAGGCTAACCCAAAATGCCAGGTGAAAGCAAGCAGGGGACTTAGGCCTGTTTGGGAAATAGAAAATAGTATGTGGGTCAAGGTTGTACTTGTTGGTGGAGGGTAGTGGGGTTTGTCAGAAGCAGAGTGATAGATAAGATAAATGAAAAGGAATTACACCTTGTCTCTGTGCCTGGGAATTTTTGATCACTGGCAATAGAATTGTATGGCCCATAGAGGTCTGCTAAGAGATTGTAAAGAGGTTAATGACCTTGTGTGTAAACCACCCTTGGGGGATGGATGATACTGGGGTCCTGAAAAGGTCTCCAAGCCTGGACATTTGGCCTCTCTTCCTGTGTGGGTCTAGGCTTCCTCGCTCCTGCTGTGTGCTGCATGTTGCCCCTTTACTGAATGCTTCACCCTTGCTTATTTTCAACTGACCTTGATGTGCAGAGGTTTCACTCTACACAGATGTGCCAGATGACTTCTATGCTGGTTACTGGTGGATCAAGGCCAGAGGGACGTGGGCTCAGCTGCCATGTGGAGAGGAAATCAAGGTGGCTAGATGATTGTTTTTTCTGGTAAATGTATTGGGTAGAAAATGTTATTTGTGGGGTGGAAATATACACCCTGGGCATAAGTGAGGAAAGGAATGATGCTCTGAAGATAAACAGGAAATCAGTGCTCACTTCCTATCTCAGAAGTGAGGCCCTATCTCTGTGATGTCACAGTGAACGTCACCCATAACCTGCTTCAACCTGATGCAGCTATGTATAAAAAAAACCATGCTACTTGATTTCTCTCTAGATGGGATATCTCTGCACATCAGGAAAAACAGTACATGGGATAATATCATCTTCTAGAATTTTTTCCCTTTTAATTACATACTCATCGGATTTCAAATTATTAAGGCCATTTTCTCAATGAGTAGTGACATAAACCTTGAGGACTCTCTTAAATGAGAAGATGAATGAATGGGTGGTAATATTGATGGGATAATATGTAAACTAAATGTACCTGACCTGGATGTTTCTACTGGTGAATAGACGGACAGGTGTGTGTGTGTGGTGGGGATGCTGGGGAAGAACAGCAGTTTGAAAAGCCATTTTCACAGAACAGAAGCCCTCAAAGAACTTTCAGACCTTAGTGTCAAAAAATGGAAAGCCCTATTTTAGCAGGGAATGACTGGCATGGACCTGCTGTGTGCTAAGGAGAGTCTAAAACCTTTTGGATACAGAGAAAAGTAAGAGATGAGAAGTCCCTGTGCATGTTGGAGGACAAAAGCATCAATGGATGACTCCAGGGTGAGGTGAGAGGTACTGTCATAGGAAGAAAAGGACTGCATCGCTTGCCCACAGTGAGCCCAGCTCCACGTACTGCTGAGCCATGTTTGCCTCCAAAGGCAGCTTTATGACATCACTTAGTTGATCACTATTAGAAGACAAGCAACAGCCATAGTGGGCCAGATCTCTTTAAGAGGACATGTAGTGTTAGTCTGGGATGATGCTGAGGAAATTGGCATCACAGAGAGCAAGAGGAACTCTTTCCCACCAGTGACCAGCATGGTCCTTGAGCATTTCTTGAATGAGTGATTGGACAGTGTGGACTCCAGTGTGAAGAAAGCTTAATGGAGGCAAGTGGGAAGGATCTTGGAAAAGTAAACCAACTAAAAAACAAAAAATGTTTCCTTCTAAACCCAGTGGCTAAAGATCTTAGACTTTATATGACACACGGCTTTGGACTAGATGGTTCTTGGGATTTAATTTTATCATTCCTCCAAGAGTCTTAAGCACATACTCTGTGTACATTTCAGGGCAATAAGGCAGAATTTTCTTATGAAATGAGGTAGGTAAGATTTAGAGGATCTGAATGTCTCTCTGATTTGGAATTTGTTGAAGCTTAAGTGGAAATAGATTCGCACATTTGAAATTCAAAGTCAGGAATATATGTGGTGCTTGCACTGTTCTGATATTCAAGTTGGTTTCCAAAGGAACATGGTGTTTGAAGGTGCTCTAAGGAGTGGAGGAGTAAATAACATGTTTGGATGTTTGTTCCAAGACATAAGAAAACCCTGCTGGAAATTTACCAACAAGGCCTTTGAATGTACAGAGTCTGACTTGTCTACTTTATATTTGTACATTTTCCACAGCAACAGGAAAAAGTTGGTCTGCTTGGGATTATGGTGAATTACAATAAAACCAGCAGATGGGAGGGAGAGACAACTTGTTTCAAGTCAGGCAAACCTTTAGTCATTAGGATCCAGTATTTCCTAATGTGGTGCAATGGGAAGGCCACAGCATCACCTGATCAGAATCAGGATCTGATTAATCTTCTGTTTAGTTTACCGAAAGTATAGGAGATAGAAGAACATATTAAACAATACTAGAGGAATGCAATCTTCCAGATTTAGAGTTTGGAAATTCTAAGGGACAAATGACATTTTTTTGATAAACAAATGGCAAAGAGAATGACAGGAAGGGAAATGTCAAAGAAATTTTAAAGGAACTGTGGCATTTGCAGTTGATGTTCTGCCCATGTTCCCTCCACTCTTTTGTTTTAAAATTTAGTGTAATTTAAACATTTTTAGCTGATATAATTTTAACTTATATATACAAATCTGTACATATTTATGGGGTACCATGTGATATTTCAATACATTTATGTATTTTGTAATGTTCAAAGCAGGGTAAACACGTGTGTCTCCTGAAACATTGTTTTAGGATGCATAGTTAACTTTTGCATTTCTGTGCTCAATATACCTGACAAGAACAACAGAGAGAAGTTTATTTTGGCTCATGCTTTCAGAGGTTCAGTTTATGGTTGGCCAACTCCATAGCTCTGAGCCTGAGGTGAGGCAGAACGTAATGGCTGAAGGGCATGAAAGAAAGCAGCTCAGGACATAGCAACCAGGAAGCAGAGAGAGATCTGCTCCCCAAGGACAAAATACAAACCCAAAAGGCAAGTCTCCAGTGACCTACCTTCTCCAGCCATACCCTACCTGCATGTAGTTACTACCCAGTTAATCCATATCAGTGGATTAATCCACTATTAGGTTACAGCTCTCATAACCTAATTATTTCCCCTCTGAAAGTTCTTGCACCGTCTTACACATGAGATTTTGGAGGACACCTCTTATCTAGACAATAATAAACATTTATCATTTATTTATGTTGAAAACATTCAAAATCTTTTCTTATAGCTTTTAAAAATATATATACAGCATGTTATCATTATCTGTAGTCACCCTACTGTGCAGATAACACACCAGAACTTCTTTCTCTTAATTTTAAGTTAGTACCTGCTAGTCAACAATTCTTTGTTCCTCCTTCCCTCCTGCTCTCCTCCAGTCTCTGGTAACCACTTTTCTTCTCTCAACTTCTATGAAATCAACTTTTTTAGATTACAGATATGAGTGAGATCATGGGGTACTTGTATTTTGGTGCCTAGATCATTTTGCTCAACATAGTAGCCTCTAGTTCCATCTGTTATTGTAAATGACATGATTTCATCCATTTTATGGCTGAAGAGTATTCAATTGTGTATATGTATTATATTTTCTTTATCCATTCATTAACTGATGGGCACTTAGGTTGATTTAATTTCTTGGCTATTGTGACTAGTGCTGCAGTAAACATGGGAGTGCAGATGTCTCTTCAACACACTGATTTCAATTCCTTTGGATATACTTGGATCTCTGGATCAAATGGTAGTTCTATTTTGTTGTTGTTGTTACACTGCTTATATCTCTACAGCTCGCTGGAGGCTTTGTGCTAAGAACACCTGTGACTCTCTGCCTGAGGACTTTTATTCTGTCCCTAATATGACACTTTGCAAGCGGAGCAGAGCCAGAGAATAAATGGCCTGGAGAGTTAATGGCCCTGGCAGCAAACCTTAGCAAGTAATGGATGAGGAAACAGTGAATGAACATCCCAGCTTCCTTCCCTCTAATCCCCAGAGTTGGGGAAGCTCTGAGTAGTACCCACAATGTCTCCCAGAGTTGCCCAGAAGGACTGAGCCCCATTATCCCCAGTGGTAATGCACTCTTTGTTGGCATTTCTCCCTCCCCTGGCTTACTGTCACACTTTTATTGCTGGGATCTCCTCTCAAAGTATTTGCACTGAAATAATTGCCTCAGGGTCTATTTCTGGGGGAAACCAATGTATGACAGGGACAAATCAATCCAGTGCAACCTGTGAGTCTTATTGGCCTCTCGATTTCAAGCAAACCATTTGTCAAAAGACATGTGAGTCTGTTGGGGAAATATGACCACTAACTGATGTTGGATGATATTTAGGAATTATTGTTAATATCTTTTTAGGTATTATCCTAGTTTCTTAGGTTAAAAAATAAAAAGTGCTTATCTCCTAGAGGTACATTCCGAAATAGTTACAAATGAAATGATATGATGTCTGGAATTTGCTTTAAAATAATCTAATGATGGTGGAGAGATGCCAGGGTGGGACACAGGTCAAATGACATGGACAAAATAGTTGGAGCTGGGGCTGGGGTACATGGCAGTTCATTATAATGTTTTGTCTACTTCTGTGATACGTTCAAAATTTTCTATAGTAAAACGTTAAAGAAAAAACAATCACACAGATACCCCGTCCGGTCCCCACTTCTCTGAGGCAAGATTAAATGATCCTCTTCTGAGCCCTGGCACCAGGACATGCCAGCTTGGTCTTAGGCAGGTCAGCAGCTCAGCGGGTGAGTTCTTAACACTTCAGTTGTTGGCTGTCCTGCAAGATCATACTCTTCACTTCCCATAGGGCATCCACTTATCCCAAAGCCAGCTGAGAACCTTTGGCATCTTCTAGGCTTGCTTCACCCTGAAATCTTAAATTCCTTCCCATGAGCTTCCACTCTGAGATCAGCCTATTCCTTTGGTCCTGTTGTAGCTACTTTCCAGTCTGTAGCTCCCCCATGCATCCATAACCCAAGTGGTCCTGACTGTTCCATGCCAGAATTGGGGTGGGCAGGTGGGGAAAGGTGGGCCTGGAGACTGGAAGGATCAGGCCAGGTTGTGGAGCTTTTCCTTTTGAAGGTGGTCAGTAATTTTAGTGGGATATCTAAGAAGATGTGGTGACTTTGACCTTGACTAAGCACCCCAAAGGTGTTATAGTGGGGGTACCAACAAAAGTGGAAATGTTATAGAGCTGGGACCTTCTAGGAAACTGAGACAGTATGAAGATGCCCTCATCTTGAACCCTGATTCTTATAATCAAGTCAGAAAGATTTTAGGGTTGTTGCTCAGTAACAAGCATGAGTTTATTAGAAGGGATGGGAAAGATAGGAATGGGGACACTCTCAAAGGAGAGAGTGTGTTCTCTCAGGAAAGACAGCATGCCTCTACTGGACTCCAGTTTTATTGGAGTCCAAGGGAAGATTCCAGAGAGTCCTGTTTAGGTCAACCTCTTGAATTTTGACTGACAGCAGGATGACATCAGACTTTCATGTCCCCACTGCCATGACCACTCTAGGTCCCTTTGGCCCATGCTGACCAGTTCTAATTGGAACTTGTTCTTACAGATTTTATGGTTAGGGAGAATTATCTTTATTTCCCCGAGCCCTGGAATCTGGTCTGTGAAAGGGTCACAAAATGTACCCCCTTGAGGGTAACCTGTGTGGTTGTTACTGACATTATTTTGGGCCAACATTGTCCTGCAGATAACGGATAGTTTGCTGAGGAATGTAAAGGATCCTGTCTGCTTAAGCCAGGGCTGCAGATAAATTATTTCTTAGACAAGAAACATATGGAGGTTAGCACAGTAGCCCATTTTGTGGATTTATTCCCTTAACCTAATATTCCTGCTGCTTGTGTCTGTCTGTCCCCTATCAGAAGTGCTGCCATGCCTATAAGAAGAGGAATGGAAATGTTCATCGAGGGAGGATCTGGTAGGGTAAGAGTTTAGCCCTCAAGGAGAGAGCATGTAAGAATGCTCTAGTTGTCAGGACAGTAGCCAAATGGCTTGGAATTTCCAGAGGGAAACTGGTATATAATAAAGAAACTAAGGCAGAAGCCCTCCTATGTTAACTAGACACCTGGGCTTGTTTTAAGGTGGGTCCACCACCCAAGGCTTACCACAGGGGTATTCTAGGGTTCCCAAAGCATGAGAAATGGCAGAGCTGAGCTGCTGGAAAGTCTGGGGCCTGTGTCCTGCTGGGTTGGTTTCCAATGGGCTCAGGCACTGAAACAGGTAGGGTGAAGGGTAGCCATGGAGAGCCTGCAGGCTGAAGATCTTGTCTATATTTTTGTTCACTGAGAGGTCTCAGCTCTGTTCATACTTAGGAACTGGGTTTATTTTACTCCATCACTGCTATCCACTGTGATGAAGCAAACAATTTTTCCTTCTGTGGAGTAAGACCCTCGAGGAGAGCTCAATCATAGCCATAGCTTTCCTGCCATGCCCAGTTTTTAAAAGATTTCATTTCTGTAATTATGACTTAGTCCCTTTTTGTTTTCAAAACATCATTTTTCAATTTGCTTAAAAGTTTGTCCCCTGCAGTGTGGGTGAGGCCAAGTGCTGGGGTATCTGTTCCCTCTTCCTCTGGCAAAGGCTCCTTGTCTCAGTGCTGGGTGCAGGTAGGACAGCTGGGGAGGATGCGTTCTTATGTGTCTTCTGCCCACAGATAATGTGTGTGGGTCCTGGGTTCTTCTAGTTCTGTCTGCTACTGGTGGCCTTTCTCATGTGATGGAGGCCTTGCAGGACAGGTGGAGAAGAAATTGGGTGCAAGCAGCTTCTTTTTTCTGTAGTTCCTCTGTTGCTGAGGATCTCCTCCTCTGGAGTGGCAACTGGGTCTTCCTTTGGTTCCATCTGTGGTATATAATCCCATAATCTTTTCCTGGGGTTATCTAGAAAGGGAAAGTCCCATGGCTCCTCTCCTGCTGCTTCCCCCTGTAAAGTAGAAACAGCCCTCCCCATACCCAATTTCAGCTCCTACCTTCTCTAAAGCCTATGGCAGTCCTTGCCCCAGGCAGTTTCCCGCCCGAGTTTCCCGCCCAAGCTAACAAAGCCCAACCACCCAAGTTAACAAAGCCCAACCGCCCAAGTTAACCTTCAGCTGCCTCCGGGGTGCTCACAATTAAGACCACCAATCCTCACCTGACACTGGCTTGAAATGACCAATCCATAGTCCATGACTCTTTTACTGCAGGCTCTATAAATCCTATTCCCTGTGGCGCCTCTCTCTCTCTCCTAGCATCCTCCTGCACTGGCCCCATGGTCCCTTGGCTATATGGAGCGTGTAGTGGCCAGTTTGGAGTGAACCTTACACCCCCAACTTACACCTTCTTGCTGAGTTGGAGAAACCACTGGAGTCTTTCTTCACACTTTTGGAGGGTCATGGAGAACAGTGTCCCTTCCCCAAAGCCATCTCCAATCTTTGCAAATGGTTTTCTTGGAGTCCTCCCTGACTCGGCTTTGGGGAAGAGATAGCATCCCCATCAGTTTTCCATGAGAAGGTGAAGGAGTAATAAAATTTAATACTTACATAGTATAATTCTAAGCATATTACATATTCTAATTTATTTAATCTTTCTGACAACTATTTTGAGTAGGCAGTTTTCCTATTTTGTAGACAAGGGATGTAAGGAGCAGTGTGGATGTATATTGTCCTAGATCACTAGCTTACCAGTTGGTAGATCTGGGATTGGAGCCTGGCCTACTTGGCTTAGGTGTTTCTTGTTACTCTTTTCCCCCTGAAGGGCCTCCTTTTCCTTTGCCTGTCTTTTCCTGATGCTGATTTGGAGAGTGTTTTGGTGGCAGGCAGGGGAGTGGGTGGGGCCAGAAACAGTTTTAGCATTTGTTGGTAAGTATAGCCTGAAGCTTGTTGATGACTCTGGATGTGCAGTATTGAGCGGTGCTTCCAGGTCAGTGGGAAAGTTCTGCGTGATTTGTTTTTTATCTAGCTCAGCTGTGTTGGCAGACCAGGCTCTTTTCCCAAAGCCTTTATCCAAAACTGGATATTTTAAGGCTTCTCTTCCTTTTCCCTGCCTTCCCAGATACCATGCAAGGCAGCCCTTTCCTCACAGACTCCCACAAACCCCACCTTCCATGGTGTTTCCTGTGTCCCCTATAAATCTCAAGCCATCCAGCAGTCTGACATCGATCTTCTCTCCAAACCTACCTGAACTGCTGGAGAAAATCTTGTAATTGTGCTCATGAAGCCAAATCTGTGGTTTTGGCTTCAGAATATGTTACTAATCCTTTATTAATTCCCAGAATGGTGTTCTCTTCTATCCTTCGGGGTGGCTCTTCTAGACCCTCTATAACCCCAGGCCCCATGGCATCAGTCCCAGCCTTCCCCTTTCATCTTTCTCTTTAATCTCTCCTTTACTGATACTTACTCAAATGTGACAGCTCTTTAATTCCTTCCCTTGACCTTGTCTCCCCTCAGGCCTTCCTCATCTCACTCTTCTCTTGATTGTCAGGCTTTTATAAGCATATCTCTTATTGTTTCCACTTTCTTATCAGGGATCACTTCCAACCCAATATAATCTACCTTCCTTTCCATCACTCCATGGAACTACTTCAGTTGAGGTCAATGATGTCTTCCTAAAAGATGACTCCAATAGGCATTTGGGTCTTTATCCTGTTGGGCAACTTTGCTTGATCACACATTTGACCACTTCCTCCTGGAAATGCCTACTGTGGACTACTCCAGTCTGCTGGTTAAACTCTTAACCCTCTGCCTACTATCTTTTATTTTCTGGCCTTTCTGTGTTCACCTGCTTGAAATCACTGATAACTAGGAGTTTACTCCTGATCCTTTTGCCTTTTCACTCTGTCCATACTCTGGGTGATGCCTGGTGACGCAGATGTTGTCATGGTGACCCATGTGATTGCCCACTGCTAATCCCAAATCTATATTTCTGCTTCCTAACATTTCTCCCAAGCTCTAGGCAGCTTTCAAGGACATCTCTACTTGGATGCCCTCCACATACCTCACATTGGGTTTCAAATTGTGTTTCTTTTTCAATCCAAATTTTTTCATCACTCCAATTTCTAGAAACTGTGAAACCAACATTCTTTGTTCAAAAAGAGCTCTGGAGCTTGATTGCCCAAGCTTTTTGTAGAAAAGCATTGTTTTTATTTGTGTATTATAATTATGTGTAATGCTGGGGGTTCATTTCGACATATTTATACATGGAAGGAATATAATTGACTTCATTACAATCCCCAGTACTTCCGTTTTCTCTTCCCTCCTCCCTTCCCCATTTCCCTTCCTGTACTCTACCGGTCTTCCTTCTATTTATATACTATTTTTTTTAAAATTGGTGCTTTATAGCTATACATAAAAGTAGAATTCACTGCAATATTCATATATGTATGTAACATAATTTCATTTGGTCAATTTCATTCCTCACTTCCTCCCTTGTCCCATCTCATCCCTTTCCCCCCTCAATCCTTTCCTCTACTCCGCTGATCTCCCTTCTATTTTCACAGGATCCTCATCCCTTTTTAAATTTTTTCTTATTTCTCTCTGGCTTCCACATGTAGGAGAAAATATTTGACTCTTGACCTTTTGAGTCTGGCTTATTTCACTTAGCATGATGTTCTCCAGTTCTATCCATTTATTAGCAAATGCCATAATTTCAATTTTATTTATGGCTGAGTAAAATTCCATTGTGTGTACATGCCTTATTTTCTTTATCCATTCCTCTGTTGACAGCACCTTAGCTGCTTATGTAAGTTGGCTATTTTGAATTGTGCTGCTATAAACATTGATGTGCCTGTATCACCAAACTAAGTGTTTTGAGTTCTCCTGAGTAGCTGGGTAAGCTTGGACAAGCAATCTAACTACCCCCTACCCCCATGTCTCAGTTTCTGGAAAATAAACTTACCTGCCTTAAAGGACTGACATGAAGATGAAATTTGATAATAAAGGCAAAGCTTTTGGCAAAGGGCTCAACTCATAGTAACTTGCATCAAATGTTATGTTGTTGTTGCCTTTATCCTATTCATTCATCCAGCAGTCTGAATGCCTTCAGTTATTTGCTTGGCATTCAGCTGGACATCCCCTCTATTTAAACATGTCTCCAGGGCCTATGTTCTGAAGATCTTACTTCTGAGTGCTCTAAGATCTGCTATCCCTGTATCATCACCATGGCCTCATGATGGGGCCTAATTGCTTATCGTCTACATTGCCACCCCTCCCATCTGTGTTCTTTTCTCCCAGTAGGCCATCTTCCACATCAGCACCATGGGGATCTTCCTAAAACACAAATCTATTTATGTCATGCCTTACTAAAAATCCTTCAGGGGCCCTTTGAGATCAACTTGTACTGTTCCCTGTGGCTGTCAGGTCTACCTGTATCTGCTGGCCTTGCTCTAGCCACCTATGGCCGTGTGCAGTTCCCACATCATGCCCTGGTGGGTTGTCCTTTTGTATCATGCTCACATTCTCTCTGCTGAAATGTATTTCCTTCTGCCTCCTTCCCTCATCCTCCTGGTGTTTTACCTTCTCTTCCTTCAAGCTGCTGTTGAAACAGCACCTGATTCCTTCCTGCCTCCCCCAGGATGGAGAAAATTGATTGCTCCAACCCCAGTGTTCTTAAAGTATTTGATAGATAATCTTACCTCTTCTGATCAGGGCCTTTGTCTTTCTTGTCCCTTGTTTTTAATGTGTGAGGGATCAGAAAGGGTTATTTACAACTACCTGTATTTTGTTCAATGTTTAATTTATTAAAGTCGTATGTATAGAAGCTGATTCTACCTTAGACTTTTAAAAACAACTTCACGTCTTTTAAATTCATTTGTAAATCTAGTAATGTTAAAATGAAAAGCCCTCATATTCTTACTGTTTGAACAATGCTCAGTTTATAAGTTTAAACCCTTCATACAGTATCATTTATAAATTCTGTTGACTTCCCTCAAACATTTTAAAGTATAGTTACAAGTGCCATATACATGATTTTTATAAGACTTAAAACTCCATGAAAATAGATAAAACACACACATGTAAAAATGCTTGCAAAGCTTACTACTATCAGTAAACATTATTATTATCTTTACATTCAATTCATAAACATTAACACTAGGGATTTAATATAATTATCCCACAGTCCCAAATTTCTCACTTTAACAAAGGAGAACATAATCACCCTCTCATATCAGCTATTGTTACTTTATAAAACATTGGGAACCAAAGTACAGTCAAGCTCCATGTTATTGGTTGGAGATTAGGACCTGGACTCAGAATGCGGGTGTGCTCCTTCCAGAATGGTTTTTTTCTGAGCTAGCATTGATTCAGATTATTATCAATTGGCTGCCACATCAATGGTCTATAGGACTTCCCTACCATGTTCCTCTTGGTGGGATCTTGTTCAATTTCATGTGTCCGTTTTTTTTTTAAATATTTTTTTTAGTTGTAGATGGACAGAGTATCTTTATTTTTATGTGGTGCTGAGGATCGAACCCAGTGCCTTGCGCATGCTAGGCAAGCACTCTACCACTGAGCCACAATCCCAGCCCCATGTGTCAGTTTTTTTTCAGACTGTTCCTTTTTCCTGAAGTTACACATCTTTTAACTACCAAGGACTGCTAAGCTCTTGGGTTTTGTCCCGTTTTCCAAGATTTTATTGAGATCTCATTCTGTGCTCAGACACTGTTGTGTAATGTCTGTCTGTTCTAAAGCTCTGTGTGTGGATGGGATTTTATATACTCAGGCTGCAGTGACACTATTTAAAACACTACTCTTCATTTACTCATTTATAATTGATATGATTCTTATTGTTTGCCATTCTATAGTCATGTTATTGACTACTGATCACCATTATGGTTTGGTGTGAACTGTTCCCCAAAGGCTCATATGTTGAAGTCTTGACCTCCAATGCTGCAATGTTCAGAGATGGGACTTTTGGCAAATGATTGGATGATGAGAGCTTAATTCATTAATGAGTTCATCATTGAGTAGACTGTTGGGAGATGGTGAAACCTGTAGGAGGTGGGGCCTAGCTGGAGGAAGTAGGCCACTGGGGGTGTGTCCTGAAAAGGGTATATCTTGTTCTTGGTCCCTTCTCTCTTTCTGCTGCCTTGCTGCCCTTAGTGAGCAGTTTTCTTCTGCCATAGCCTTCTGCCACAGTGTTCTCCTTTGCCTCAGGCCCAAAGCAATCAAGCCAGCCAACCATGGATCAAAACCTCTGAAATTGTGAGCCAAAAATATTTCCTCCTCTAAGCTTATTTTCCATAGGTATTTTATCACAGTGATAGAAAGCCTTCTAATACAGTCATTTAATTTCTAGGTCCAGAGGAGTGTCTGGCACACATGTTATACATATAGTAGACATTTTATTTCATGTATAATATCTATTTCCTTGGATAAATTTGGATCTCTGTGAGACTGGAATTATGTTATTGTTTTTCTGGAACCTTGTACACACTGAGCCTGGATCATAATAGCTACTCTTTATGCACATGTATGAATGAATGAGCAAGACAGAAATTGCTACTGATGCTGAGTAAATTAAAACAACTGAATAGAGCTTTATTTTTTAAAAGGTCCTGTATTGACTCAAATATCTGTATCTCATAAGATTCTTTGCCCTGCTCCCTCTTTTTTAGTTTTTCCTCCCTATAACTTTACTGGTGCCTGCTGAGCTTTCAGAGCAGGATGGAGTTCATAGGTGAAGCCCTGGACCAACATAGCCTTCAGGCCCACAAGCTTGTCAAATATAGTTTCCTTCCATTTTTGGTTTTGGAGGAAATTCAGGGGTATAGGACCTGGCTTCCTGTGTGACTGCTTGAGGGCTGGCTGGCTGTATTGTAGCTCTTGTGGTGAACCTTAGGAGGGTGCTGGGCATATCCACTTCTCTTTACTCCTCCCTGCCATGGACTGCTCTTGGTGAACACATTGCTTGGTGGCTTGGATTCTTGTGAAGGTGCATGGTCATACACTGTGTCACACATTCTTTAGGGTCTTTCCTGGTGTCATTCTCTTTCTTTATTCTTGACAGTCCTGGGTTTGTTCATCTTGGAATAAATTGTCAGTACTTACATCCATGAAACTTAATACTTTTGGGAACTGGCTTATGCTATCAATAACATTAAGATCAGAAAAAATTAACTTTCTTCTTTTCACTTTTCAAAAAATGTTCTAGGGCTGAGGATGTAGCTCAGTGTTTAGGGGGCTTGCCTAATATGCCAAAGGCCCTGGGTTCAATTCCCAGCATCACAAAGAAAAATAAATATTTTAAAAATGTTCTAAAGTTGTTTGTATATTTTTCAGTCAAGAAAGAATTCTGCAATTCATTGAAGATCAACAGCTTGTATGTTTATAACACAATTAACAACTTCATGACATTTATGAGAATAGTTGGATTAAATATGTACTTATTGTCTGAAAAAATGTATTTGTACATTTTAGGGAACTTGGTCTGAGAAACCCAAGTTTATGAAGTATGTATTTCATATGGTAAGCTAAACTTTAATTTCAGATTTGTGAAGTACATCATAAAAGTACTTTTTATATGAATTTTGTGTTTCCTGACTTACAAAATTGTTAAAAAGTCTTTTTGCTAATCATCCTGTTTAATATTTTGGGAAGGTTAGAGGTGGAATTCAGAGTGTGATAATTGGTATCACAAGTAGGACAGACATTGAAAGGCCAATTTATCAATTTTTATATTTGAGTGTAAGATCTTAGTCACTCATCTTAGACATAAGAAAACCCATCTTGCATTTAGACTTACTGGCTCTTTTTTAGACATAGTTTGCAATCTTTTTTTTTTGTGTGTGTGTGTGCGTGTGGTGCTGGGGATTGAACCCAGAGACTTGTGCATGCGAGGCAAGCACTCTACCAAATGAGCTATGTCCCCATCCCTTTTAGACATAGTTTGTAGGAGAGGAAGGAAACCTAATGACTCAATAGGTGTTTTATGGATGGGGATGTGGCTCAGTGGTAGAGCACTTGCCTAGCATGCATGAGGATCTGGGGTCAATTTCCAGTAACACACACACACACACACACACACACACACACACATGAGAGAAAGAGAGAGAGACAGAGACAGAGAGAGAGAGAGAGAGAGAAAGAAACAAGAAAAATGGGTGTTTTATAAATAAAGTTAATTGCAGTTTCACATGCAGACAAATCTAATCAGTTTCTCTTTACGAAAAATATAATGTTTTTTTTGGTACTAGGGATTGAGTCCAGAGACACTTTACCACTGTGTTATATCCCCAGCCCATTTTATTTTTTATTTTGAGACAGGTTCTCACTAAGTGCCTTAGGGCCTCGCTAAATTGCTGAGGCTGATCCTGTTCTTGGAATCCTCCTGCTTCAGCCTACTGAGCTACTGGGATTACTGGCAGGAATTATATAAACTTTTAATCTAGAGAATTATTTAAAGTCATTGGAAGTTGTGCTTTTGGTTTCAGACTAAGTGACCACTATGTGTCTAAACTATAGTCTTCTCTTCAAGGGTCTAATTTCCTGCTCAGCAATGACATTCTCCTGGGTAGAGTACATCCCACTCTCCAGCATGTTGAAATGGAAAGCAGACCAGAGTCTGCTGAGGGTGTAGAGCATTTACAGAGCAAGGTATCACATTTGCGGCACATTCCTTGGGGTAGCCTCAGAACTCTGATACATGTGGTGTTCTGAGGTGAGGTGAGGGAGGTCTGTAACCATTGCCACATTTGTTGGATTGGTAAGTATAGGCATCAAACACCCAGTAGAGAGAAGGCCAGGCAGCGGCTTCCACACTGGACTGTGGAATATAATGTATAGTCAGTGACTATGTACTATTGTCTTTGACATATCTTTTACAATTTCCCAGGACTGTGCATACTTCCTGGATTCACTTGTGTTGGCCCTACTTTTCTAGCACTCTGTCTCCACACTACCCAGGAAAAGGGTATAATACTTTATGTCTGTGTTCTTGGAGCATGGGCTCTGCGCATCGGAGGTGACCTATATGTGTGTGTTAGTGAGCTTTTTGTTGCTGTGAACAAAATACCTGGCATAAGCAACTTAAAGGAGGAAAGATTTATTTCAGCTCATGGTTACAGAGGTTTAAGTCCATGGTTAGCTGACTTCATTACTTTGGGCCTGAGGGAAGGCAAAATATCATGGCAGAAGGGCATGGTGGAGGGAAGATGTTAACCTTATGATAGCAAGGAAATGAAGAGAAAAAGAGGGAAGGAGTGGGGAGAGGGGCTAGGGATAAGAAATACCCTTCCGGGACATGCCCGCAGTGACCCACCTCCTCCAACTTGGTCGTACCTACCACAGTTTCCACCACCTGCCAATAATGCCATCAAATTATGAATCTGTCAGTGAATTAATCCATTGATGGGGTTAGAGTCCTCAAAGTCTGATCATTTCCCCAAATCCCTAAATATTGGTGCCCTGGGAACCAAACCTTTAACACCTGAGCCTTTGGGGGATGTTATAGATTCAAACCAAAACAACATGCTTGCATGAGAGAATGAACAAGTCAACTGGTAATATGAGTAAACTAGTGGACCCGGGCTTTCTCACAGGTTTATTTGCTGATCAGATCTCTCCTACTATGATTTGTTCACACCCTTTGCCTATCTATCCACTGGACTATTAGCATTTTTCTAATAAATTTGGATGAGCTCTCAGTATATATACTAGAGGCTTATGGGACCAGAGGCTTTCTGGAACCTAATGTGTATTAGGAAAAACTGTTCAGTGTTCGCTAATTTGGAGTTTATGGTGACTTTCTAGAAAATGAGGACTGTGAATAATGAGAATCCACTCTTTTGAGTGTCTACTTCAGGGCTAGGAGGGATCCAAGGTTGTTTGAGATACAGCTGTTATGCTCTGGAGCTCTGGATAAATATTTGTACTTTAAAAATGTAATGGTCTGGGGACTGGGATTGTAGCTCAGCGGTAGAGCACTTGCCTCACATGCGTGAGGCCCTGGGTTCGATCCTCAGCACCTCATACAAAGCAATAAAATAAAGACATTGTGTCTATCAACAACTAAAAACATATTTTTTAAAAAATGTAATGGTCTGTAAAATGTGATAGGGTGCTGAAATTTATAAAGCCATTGGTGAGAACTTTTTTTTTTTGGTACTGGAGAATGAACTCAGGGGCATTCAACCACTGAGCCACATCCCCAGCCCTATTTTGTGTTTTATGTAGAGACAGGGTGTCACTGAGTTGCTTAGCGCCTCGCCATTGCTGAGGCTGGCTTTGAAATCCTGATTCTCCTATTTCAGCCTCTCTAAGCGCTGGGATTAAAGGCTTGTGCCACCGCGTCCGGCTGGTGAGAACTTTTAAATCTCTTCATTTTTCTGTTTGATAGTTTGGATTGTTTAATTTTAAAATTAATCATATATTTCCATGTCACTTATTACATTGAAGCACCATAAAGTACAAAGAAAAAAGTCATTCACACCTCATTATCATATATTTCAATATATATGATATATAATCTTAACATTGATTATATATCCAATATTATTTCATATACATATGTTTATAAAAATGTAAAATTGATATATGCTGTTTTTTATCCCATTTTTCTCACTTAATATATTGTGACCATACTTCTGTGCTAATACATACAGATATGCATCATAAATTTTAGCAGCTGCATAATATGGGTATACTACAATTTACTTAAGTAATACTTAATATCAGATATTAAAGCCATTTCCAATTTTTAACTAATAATAACAAGTAAAATTTATTGAGTGCTTACCATGTCAGTTATGAATTTAAGATATTCATATATATTATATCCTCTAAGAAAGCCTTAAGGTACAAACTTAAGGGTAGGTATTATTCTGTCCATCATATTACAGATGGAGGAGACTGAGGTACAAAATAATATACCTATGGTAAAAAGTATTGGAGCTAGGATTCCAGTCCTGCAAATCTGACTTCTTTGTTTCTAACTAGAATAATGTATAGTCAGTGATTATGTGCAACTGTCTTTGACACATCTTTTACAATTTCCCAGGAGAAGAAATATCCTGGAAGTAAATTTGTGGAGTCAGCACTGCATGTTATAAAGACTTTTGCTATGCATTGCTAAGTTATGTTCCAGAAGAATTTCCCCCTGAATGGTATAAGAGAATGCACCATTAACATCAGGACAAAGATATTTTTAAATCATTCTTTTAATTTGTCATTTATTTAATTAATTGTGAGATTATATGTTTGTGTTATTCGCATTTTTAGTTCTTTTAGGAATCACTTATTTACACTGTGATGTTTGTCTCATTGACTTGTCAAGATTTCATGATTGTTGTTGTAAATAATTTTCCCTAGTGTAGTTTAAACCAGACTTTCCCTAGTATAGTTTAAATTAGACTTTTCTCTTTTTGCACTTTTATTGTGGAATATGACATACCTACAGGGAAAAGCTTAGAATATAAGTGTACAGTTTATTAGGTAATTATGACAGTAACAACTGCACCATTACCAGTTCAAGCAATAGAACCTTGCTGGCTTCTGTGTGGTCCTTTCTGATAGTCTCCTCCCAGCCCCCTGGAGGAAGCCACTGCTGTGGTACCCAGCTTCATGGGCAGCCCCCATTGATTCCCTCCTCTTGGTCTTCACAGCTATTGATATCATTTCAGGGTTGGGCCTCAATAGAATGTGGTGGAAGCAATGGCATGTTGCTTTCTAGAGTGGGTTCAGACCACAGCATCCATCTTGGGCTTACTCACTTTCTCATGGACGAATCACTGTGGGGAAGCCAGTTGCCACATATTGGGGAAAGTCAGATAGCCCTATAGAGAAGTCCAGGGATCAAGGAACTGAGGCCTTTAGTCCAAAAGCCCTAGCAACCACTGGGTAAACTGGGAAAAGATCTCCAGCCTTTGCATGACTGCCTTCCTGGCTGCAGCTTTCCTGTAGCCTCATGAGAACGCCTTAGCCTAGCTGAGCTGCTCTTGGATCCCCAGCCTCAGAAATAGCCTGATGTAATGTTTACTATTTTTAGCTGCTGAGTTTTGGGGCAATTTGTTATATAGTAATATACAGCTAATATAACTACCTGGATTTTATAATAATAATTTATTTGTTTATAATTACAAGTTTACCACCTAGGTGTATATATCTCTAAACAAGATAATTTAGTTTTACTCTTTTTTTGCTTTTTATACCTGACATCATATTGTAATCATATTGTATTTTTAAATTGAGGTTTACCTCAATATTCTGCATTTATGTTTATCTGTAATAGTTGTATTTAGCTAGAGTTAATATAAAATTATTATTGCAGAAATCTATTGTATACATCTACCACGTAGAGTATTTAGATATCTATTCTCCTGTTGATGGTCATTGGTATTGTCCACAGTTTGGGACTAGTGTTAAAAATGTTGCAGGGAACATTCCGGGCATATTTTCTGGTATACATTCCATAGGTTTCTCTAGGTTGACATTGTGGTTCATTATCTTGGCTAAAGAGTATGGATATCTTCACCTTTTCTTTAACCTTACCAGACATTGCCAAACTTCACTATAGTATTACATTGTAACTGTCTGCACTCCAACCTGCTGGATGCGAGAGTTTGATTGCTTCGCATCCTTTCCAACACTGATTTTTGCCTTGTTAAGTATACAGGGTTATCTCATTGGGTTTTAGTTTATATTCTCTGGAGATCAAGAGGTTAAGCACTTTTACATCTATTTAATGGCCACTTGAATTTCCTTTTTGGTGATGTCTATTTAAATATTTTATCCAATTTTTAAATTAATTGAATTTTTATTATTTATTTCTAGCAGTTTTTTTATACCTTCTGGACACTAGCCCTTTGTTGTTACATATTGTGCAAATATCTTCTAATCTGTGGTTTGTATTTTCACTCTCCAAAATACTGAATGGTATCTTTTGAACATTTTAAAGCAGTGTACAAAGATTTATCAATCTTTTCCCATTTCCATTTTTTTTTTTGGTACTAAGGATTGAACTCAGGGGCACTTGACCACTGAGTCACATCCCCAGCCCTATTTTGTATTTTATTTAGAGACATGGTCTCACTAAGTTGCTCAGTGCCTCGCCTTTACTGACGCTGGCTTTGAACTTGCGATCCTCCTGCCTCAGCCTCCTGAGCCTCTGGGATTACAGACGTGTGCCACCACACCTGGTGGCTCCATTTTAATTTTTAACATGTATTTTTTGTAGTCAGTTTTACCAGTTCTTCCCGTTATAGCTTCTGACTTTGAAATCATCTTCAGGAAGACTTTCCTCTCTTGGATTATACAAATACCTACATTAGTAGTTGAATTTTTAAGATTTCATTAAAAATATTTAAACTATTAATTGTTTCACCAGGAACTTTTTAATTGGTGCATTATAATTATATATAGTAATGGGATTTATTATGCTGAATTTATATATGCACATTGTTATTATCATTATTATTTAATTAGTCCATTAAAATTATATAAAAGTGGAATTAAGCACCCAAATCAATAGAAAGTTCAATGAACAGAACAGAAAGCTCAGAAGGGAAGCTATATATAGGATCCCATTTTATGATACAGACAGCATTTAAAATCAACACGATGAGGCCAAATAATTTGGTAAGCTTAATACCATAACATAACACTGAGAAACTAAAACATTTTTATAACTGTAGCTTCAAAGATGTTCTTGAGTGTCTTTCTGTTCTGTTCACTGCTTTTTCTGTTGAATGGGCACTTCCTGCCCCCTACTTTTCCTTACTGGAGCTCTATGTTACAGTTTTTTTTTTAAATTTTTAATTTTAGCTGTAGATGGACACAGTACCTTTATTTAATTTTTTATTTTTTATGTGGTGCTAAGGATCGAACCCAGTGCCTCACATGTTAGTGAAGTGCTCTACCACTGAGCTATAACCCCAGCCCCTCTTGCTACATTTCTGATAGTGCATGTCCCTGCTCATTACTCTTGCTTGTCTTTCAGCATTTTCCTGACATTTACATTTTTGTTTACAACATGAGTTGTAGGAGTCTTGTCAACATCCTCAAAATATTGTATTCACATAAGAATTATTACTGGCATTATGTTATAGATTTATTCATGGAAAAAGTGTGTGGAAAAATACTTTAGAATAAATTAATCTTCCCACTTCAGATTTTTGCAGTCTTGCCATTTACTTTGGAATTCTTTTATTCCCCTCTCTAAAGTTTTGTAGGTTTTATTTCAATATAGATCTGACAAACTCTCATTATGTATTCTGTCCTTAATATTTTTTTCTCCTGTGTATTTTCTAATGCACAGGTGTTCAAACCCCAGGTCATTTAGAGAATTAAGAGCTGTGAGGACAAGCGGAGGGCTGCTGTTCCTATCTCTCTACCATCATGGGTTTTCTTTGTATAAATCATTCTCCTTTGCTTGAAACAATATAATTTCCCTGACTGGTTATTATTGAGATTTGAAAACCTCTTTTGTATGTATGCTGATTTTTAATTAGTGACCTTTACTGAAGTAATTTATTGTTTTAAATTACTTTTTAGTAATTCATCTTGCATCTTCCAGGTTTTCATGCATTCAATAAATATCTGTTGAGTTCCCACTATGTACCAGACACATTAGGTACTTGGAATGTACGGGCTGATGAAACCTACAAACTATGGTAAGCTCAAAAATGATAAGTGCCATGGGAGGAAGGGAATGTAAAGAAAAGGGAAGCAGGATCAGGGGTGCGAGAGCTGGAGTAGGGGGTCTAAGTGCAATTTTAAGCATGGTCTTCATTGAAAAGGTGGCATTTGGGTAAAGACTTGGGGTGAAGAAATTGGCTGTGCAGATATGTGTTGGAAGTGTGTCCTTGGCAATGGGAATAGCCTGGCAAAGGCCCTAGGGCAGGAGCATGCCTGAGGTGCTTAAGGACTAGGAGGGAGCACAGTGAATAAGAGGATGAAGGGCGGCTGTTTGTGTGGTGCCTTACTATAAAGACTGAATGAAAGTAGGAGTTGTTGCAGGGTTCTCCTATATTAGTGGGACAAGATGGACTTAAATTTTAAGTCATTCTGACTATTCTATTAAGAATAGGTTTTGGGCTGGGTTGTGGCTCAGTGGTAGAGTGCTCGCTGCGCACGTATGAGGCACGGAGTTCGATACTGAGCACCACATAAAAGTAAATAGATAACATAAAGGTATTGTGTCCATCTACAACTAAAAAAATATTTAAAAAATAAAGAATGAGTTTTAAAGGCAGAGAGGTAGAAGCAGGCAGAGAGATGAGGAGGTTATTGCAAAAGCACCTCTCCCAGGCTCTAATTGTGGACTGAGCAATTGGTGAGGTTTCTGGAAAGAATGTTTATTGTACATATTGAGGATTTTACTGTGCATTAAAAAACCCACACATTTAAAAAAATAGACATGTTTCTTGAAAAAAGGATGGGACAGAAGAGTGAGGGCATTCTCATTATGAAACAGGCCATTTTTGCCAATCCTTGTCCTTAGGTGAGGATGATGGGAGGTGAAGGTTGACCTGTCATGGAGGTCAGGGGTGGGGAGGATACCCTGCCTCCCCTCATGTAATGAGATCAGAATCTAGGTTTCCAGGACCACATCATTGGGGTGAGATCCCTGTCACCAGCACTGTCAGAGGGCCAGGGCGGTGGCAGGGACCATTATGATGAAGGAACTCCATGTGTTGCTTCCAAATGATCACTATGGATTTCAGTTTTGAACTGGTTCACATTTTCTGTTCTCTCCCTCCATACTGGCTATTCATTCAAAAGGCTAAAACTTCTTGGAAATTTATTTATTAACAATGAGAGAAATGAAGAACTTTGTTTTCAGTTAAGATTTTATATTTCAGTTTTGTTTGCTGTGATAAAGTTGTTAAGTTTAACAGGTGGCTCAGTGTTGGCTCCTGTTATATGTAACAACTCTATACTTTGAAGAAGATAGACAATGAGAGATAGACATTAAAGATAAATTTACACTAAAGAGGGCAAAATTCTTTTTCTTTTTATTTTTAGTTGTAGATGGACACAATAGCTTTATTTATTTATTTTTATGTGGTACTGAGGGTTGAACCCACTGCCTCACAGGTATGAGGCAAGTGCTCTACCACTAAGCTACAGCCCTATCCCAAGGGCAAAATTCTTTAAGGAATACTTTCATTTATCCAGAAATATACGTAATTCAAGGATTTAACTCTAAATTATGTATAAATTACCCTGTTGTTGCCTTAAAAACATTCTCAATTACTTTGTAGAGATTCCTTTCTCCCCACTGCCACAATTTCACAAAATCTAATTTAAATTACACCACTGGAAAAATTTTACCTAAAAACACTGCTCACACTGCTCATATATACTTGGCATGAAGTTTCATATTTCTGTTGTTTGGTCCTTTTGCTTTGGGTTCAGTTTTTCCATCCTCATGGCACATGCCTAGTGCTAGTTTCAAAATGAATATATTAATGTATGTGTTTGCCATCAATGCCTTGTGTTGAGGGAGAAACAGAAGAGTGTGTCATAGAAGACTGAAGTATTTTTTTTTTCTTTTTTGGTAATACAAAGTGCTTTTTGTCATTCAGTGCATGTGCCATCATCAGACAACTTCATCCAGAATGCATAGCAATTCTGTAATATGGCTCTGCCTGGTGCAAAATACCTCATTTTGTATAGAAATGCAGAATCACTTCATGTAGATAGAATAGAAAGAATCTTTGCTTTATTCACATATGAATAAAACGTCTTTGTTCAGGGAAGAGAAAAGTGCCTCTTATTGTTTGGAAGCTCTATGAATTTTAAATTAAATGGATGGTCCACTATATTATATCTTTTAGGGGAAAAATTAGCTTGCTTATACAAGTTGTCTACTTTGGTGTGGTACAAATGATTTTTGCTTTCAAGTTTGGTTATTACTTGAAAGACATTGTTTGCCCTAGCCATTGCCTCTCAGTGGATTACTTTGGCAAAAACTTTTTAATTTTAACTTTTAAAAATTTTAAAAATTCATACTTTTGTTCCACATAGGATTTGAAGCAGCTTATGGAAAATAAAATAACATAAATAAGATAGAAATACTTTGTAGAAAAGGCAAAGTTAATGGAGGTTTGTAGGAGTATATTTACATGTAATTATATGTACACAAAGATTCATGGAGTTTTCATTGTTGATTCTCACTTTAGATGTTGAAATTCCTAGCAGCCAAAGTGTAAAGAAGGAAGTAATCAGTTAACTCATTCTCTGATGCTGCAAAGGATTACTTAAAACATGCCCAACCCCAAGCAAGGATGTAACAGTCAAGCTTTCCCAAAAGAAAACTGGCCAATCAGAAGAGAAGATTAAGTGACCAGGTGCCATGGGACACGCCTGTAATCCTAGCAGCTCAGGAGGCTGAGGCAGGAGGATCACAAGTTCAAAGCCAGCCTCAGCAAAAGAAAGATGCTAAGCAACTCAGTGAGACCCTGTCCAAATAAAGTACAAAATAAGGCTGGGGATGTGGCCCAGTGGTTGATTGCCTTTAAGTTCAATCCCCAGCACTCCCCCCCTCAAAAAAAGAAGAGCAGATTAAGTAAATGGCCACCATAGACCTTGGCACCCAGTGTCTCTGGGGCCTGCTTTTTATAGTTGGCCCCTTCCACTGAGTTACCTGCAGGACTACAAGCAGAAACAGGCTTCAGAGTGCCTGGTGTGCGGTTATACCATGCTCCATCTCTAGGTGTGAATTTAAAGCCTTCTTCACAGTGTTCACTGGTTCTTAGCAAGATGAGAAAAAAATTAGAACAAAGAGTGCGTTTTTCCAAATCTGAATTTACTTGATTTCAGATGTTATGTTCTTCCTATAATTTTTAGTATTAAAAGTTCCTTTTTATAATTTACTTTTTTGTACTAAAGATTGAACTCAGGAGGGGCTGGGATTGTAGCTCAGCGGTGGAGCGCTTGCCTCGCATGCGTGGGGCCCTGGGTTCGATCCTCAGCACCACATACAAAGCAATAGAAAAGTGAAGATATTGTGTCCATCTACAACTAAAAAAATATTTAAAAAAAAAGATTGAACTCAGGAGCACTTAACCACTGAGCCACATCCCCAGCTGTTTTTATTTTTTATTTTGAGACAGGGTCTCGCTTAAGTTGCTTAGTAAGACTGTGACTAATTGCTGAGACTGACTTTGAACTTACCATTCTCCTGCCTCAGCCTCCCCAAAGAAAACTGGCCAATTGGAAGAGAAGCACTGGGATTATATGTGTGTGCCACCATGCCTGGCTTAAAAGTTCCTTTTAAAAATGAAACAACAGCAATAGTTTTTTTTTTTTTTTTAAATGTTCCCTTTCCTGGGAAAATGAAAAATTGGAAATACTTTCTTACATAGTAATAATTTTGCTTCTGCTATTGATATTTACTGCCTGTAAAATCCCAAAGTCTGGAAACTCCTGTTCTCTCAGGCTCAAAGCCTTCCTCTCAGCTGCCTAGTTTCCAGATCACAGTGTCCTAGTATTTTTTCTCCCGCAGGCTCTTGTGTACGTGCTCATTCCCCCTTCCAGCATACCTTGACTCTCAAGAAGCTATACTCTTGATCTTTACCATTCTTCCTTGGCTTTTTTTCCCTAGAGTCTCTACCCTGGACCACTCTGGTGTAGCTTCATGTTGTATAGTTGCACAGCTACAAACACCTAGGGTCATAAGAGGCAGCATTGGACATAAAGGGAGCCTGGCCTTGAAGAGACAGTTACTTGTTTTGAGTTCCTGCCCAGTGTAAGCAGTGTGGATTTGCTGTGGTAGGAGTTGCCAACAGTACAGGGGTCTTCATCTGCAGAGGACTAGATTGACCTTGACAGGTCCTCTCAAGGGGGATAAATTCTACTTATGAGGACTTGGCTTATTCCTGTTTTCCATCCATTAATGGGTGATTTTTAAAAATTCTTTATTAACACTAATGCGAAGATCTTGGTGGGATGGTAGGATGTGAGTTTGTCTTTCTTGTAACCCCACTATATAGACATCAGCTCTTTAACATTGTAAGATGTAGAGGTATATGTTTAAGTTGATTTTTAAAAGAAACACATGCTTAATACTTTTCATTTATCTTAGCAACTCTATATGTATTTAATATTAATCTAATGCTTGGGTTTCTCTGAGGTCTCTGATAGTTTCTATTTTAAAATTGCTCTTAAAATCAGAAGTGTTCTAGGTGCTTATGTTTCAAGGAATTTGTTTTGAGCAGTAGCCACAGCCTGAAAGATGCAGCTTCCTTCCTTCCTGGTGTCTGCAAAACTATTCTTGGGCTGGTGGAAGTTGCTCAGATTTCCTTTTCCTGCAGTTTCCAGGTGAGAAGCTCCTCCTCTCTCCTTTCCTCTCTCCCCTAACCCCAGTGCTCAGTGTAGCCAGCACTCTGTTTTTGCTCCTTCCTCTGCTGTCACCACGCCACCATCTTCTCCAGATGAGGTGTTATTCTGCTGAGGCACTTAAAAGTCACTCAACTCTATGAATAAACTGCTAGAACATTTCCCCTGCTTTTTGCATGTTGAAAAAGTTGTATTTTTTCCCTGGTAAACTTTCAAAAAAATTTGAAGAGAATCCTTTTGAAATAAATTTGTATAATATGGGTCCTCACGACAAATCCAGATACGCCTTTTCAGATGGGTCTTCATGCCTGCCTAATGAGAACAGTCAAAGTTGTACAAAAGTTGTACTTCCCCTGTTGGGAATCTGTATTTCTCTGCTGAGTACACTTGCAACATCTTCTCTACTTACCTTCCACTAGTTGTGTGTTAATCCCAGCATAGAGCTGGGAGGCCTGGGGTTGGTAGGGACTTTGTGAAATTGTTTGAGATAGAATGTTTTGATTGTTAAACTTGTGAGATGTTAATTACTTGGCAATAAAAAGGAACTTTGTTTTCTATAAAACTACCCATGGCTACAGGATAAAGACTGTGAAATAAGATGGCACAGTATTAAGAGCTTTCGTGATCTTATTCAGTTTCCTCTTCAGGTCTCAACTTCACCTGAAACCTCCACTGTTGAGCGACACTGGATGTGTCACCTTCGGTTCCTGGACATGCTTGACATCTGCATCTTTTGGTCCTTTGGCCCAGGCTTCTCCTTCATCTGCGAATACCCTCCCTCTCCTCTTAGACTTCACAAATGTTGCTCATTCTGCAAGACATAATTCCCACCCTGCTGACTTTGTCTGGTCCTTCTTACCTGGCCAGAGCATTTCTTCATGCTCTAGGGTTTACCTCACACTACTTGCCTTTGTGATTTACACATCTGTGTCTCCCACTACATCTAACTTCACATTCATTTCATTTCTTTTCTTTTTTTTGGTACTGAAGATTGAACTCAGGGGTACTCGACCACTGAGCCACATCCCCCAGCTCTATTTTGTGTTTTATGTAGAGACAGGGTCTCACTGAGTTGCTTAGCGCCTTGCTGTTGCTGAGGCTGGCTTTGAACTTGCGAGCAATTCTCCTGTCTCAGCCTCCCAAAGTGCGAGATTACAGGCTTGCGCCACCGCGCCCAGCTCTTTACATTCATTTCTACTTCCCATTCAACCCAGAGGTCTTGTAGTTGGCCAGTGAAGCTTTGCTGAGTGGGATTTTTCCATCCAACTCTGAGAACATCCTGAGTAGAAAATCATAAATGAATAAGGACCACAAGTAGATGATCATCATAAATGACTAATAATCCTAAATAAATGAGATAGACCCATTACAGAGCCCAGGTTCAGCTCCTATCCTACAGGGAGGTTCAGTTTACTTTAGAACATAGAGGAGACTGAGCAACAGCCAGTCCACCAGGATTGCATTGCATCCTCTGCTTCTCCCACCTGTATTGTCCAAGTGGATGGGAGAAGTTTGAGATAAAAATGTTATTTGTTCTCAAAATATTTTAATGGAGATAGAGGAAAGAAAGGGAGCTGGAAAGAGTAAAGGAGAGAGGAAGTAGACTAATAGAAGTAAATGAGGTAAAATTTATGGAATCTTGTGAAGGGTATTGTAAAATTCTTTAGAGTATGGGGGAAGTTTTTGTAATATTCTTACAATTCCTTGTAGGCCAGTCATTATTTCAAAATAAAAAATTTTAAAAAGCAAAAGAAAATTCTTTGCTTTGTTGTTCAGTTTAAAAGAATGAGAAAGTTGTAAAAAAAAGTTTGTTTTATATCTATAGGCAGCACTAGTAGTGCTTTGCAATTCAGGGTCAATTAGTGTAGAATTGCCTTTTGGCCAAGTGTTTGTGTGCTCTGTTAGACTCCTGGATATTTAAGCAAAGGAGAATTGAGTTCATCTTATCCACAGCTGTCATAGGTCAGACTTCTATTACCTGGGCACATAAGGCTGATTAGTGACCACCTGCAAAGATAGCCATGTCCTAATCCCTGTAATCTGTGAGTGTTGCTTTATATGCAAACGAATTTTGCAGATGTGATGAATCTTGATTTTGAGATAGAGAAATTATCCCAGATTACCTGGTGGGCTTGATATAAACACAAGGATCCTTATAAAATGGAGGCCAGGACTGAAAAGGATGAGGCCAGGCCCAGATGGAAGCAAGAGACTGGAGTGGTGTAAAGAAGGCGTCAGGGACCAAGGAATACAGGCAACCTCTAGAAGATAAGGCACCGAAACTGATGATTCTCCCCTGCAGTCTCCGGAAAGAGCCATCCACGCCAATACCCTGATTTTAGCTCTGAAAGACTGCGTTTAGACGTGTGACCTCCAGGACTATAAGGAAACACATCTGTGTTGTCTTAAGCCACTAAGTTTTCAGTAATTTATTATATCAGCCAGTGGAAACAAATTACTGGGTGAGTGGATTCTATACCTGGGTTCATAAGCAGGAGTCATACCAAAGTAAGTATAAGCTCTGGGTCACGGTTATTAGCATTTTAAAGAATTGTCCCCTGGCCCATATAGACTGTTTTGGCACTTTGCTTCATTGCCTGTGCCTTATTTTAGTCCCCCACTTTGACCAAATGGAATGACAAATGGAATTGGAATGAATTTCAATTCAGAGCTGGCAGGTTGAGCACTTGACATCACTTCATATGTTGTTTATGTCGTGCCTCGTGTGGGTTCCCTCCACGAGTTGGGGTTTCATGGGAGGAGGTCTGGGGTCGACGGTAGTGGGGTGGACGGTAGCGGAGTCACTCACCCAGACACCGGGGGTAGGTAAAACTGCTCTGCCAGAGCAAGAAGCAGACCTGTTTATTTCAGTTAATGCAACAGTTTATATAGGGTCCTCAGATCAATCATGGCCCTGAGGTTAGGTTACAGCCAATAGGGTATTGATCCATGTCAGGTGCGCAGCCAATCAGCATGGGATGAGAAAAGGAGAGGCACTGAAGGCAGCCAATCAGCATAGGAGGTGCTGAAGGCATGGAGAGAGTTCCTATATTCATAGATGTCATGGATGCTTGGAGAGTTTTGCTTGAAAGAGTCTGGCTTTAGGTGGCAACTGGTAGCTTAGTCCTGAGGTAAAAGGGAGGGATGTTACGGGGAGGGGAGGGAATGGGAACTGATTCCCAGGCAGCATTTCTCCAGCCTGTGTGAAGTGAGGACCCCTTTTCATAAAGGACTCATGTTGATTTAAATTTAGTTTCATTATATTGCTACTTAAACATATATAAACATAAAACTAAGTGTTAACTTGTGCTTATAGCATTAAGATGACTATAAATTCCAAACTTATTTCAAATTAAATGCAAATAAAACAACAAATCCAATAAAATTCAAATTAACACCCCTAAGTTAATGTTATGGATAATGTTTTGCTAAATCTAACTCGCTGTTCTAAATGTGATTTCATTCACACTTGTAAAATTCCGGGACATTATCTTTGTTACAACTGAACAGTGTTTAATTCAATACAAAAATATCCTTTTGTTTTAAAGAAGTGTATATAACACAGTAATTGATCTACTAAGAACAGTTTTTTAGGCCCTACTGCACGTATTCAATTGCTTTCATTTATGTAAAAGTCAAAAAGATCAAGGCAAACCACAGTGTTTAGTGATGCACAGGTGGGGGTGGGGGTTAAGGCCAGTGTGGAGATAGGCTTTGAGGAGTATGGGGAGGCTATGTTGGAAAGGGTGCATGTGGGGGCTTCTGACTTGTTGACAATATTCAGTTTGATTACCTGAGTATTTGTTTCCTCAGTTTCTTTCTTTTTGTCTGTACTAATTTTCAAGGGCATAAGACATGAGTGTGCAGATTGTTGGATTATTATGAAACAAACATCAGTGTAACCCATTCAAGGACAGGAAATAGAACATCACAAGCACCCAGAAATCCCCCATGTGGCCCTTCATCATTACATCCTCCTCTTCCCACCTTCCTGTAGTTCCTTCCCTATCTTTTATGGCAATCATTTATTGAATTTATTTGTATTTTACAACCTAAGTAGGTATTCCTAAATATCATAGGTTGCTTTTGCCTATTTTTAAAGCTTATCTGAACAGGGCCATGTTGTTTCTTTTATGTTTGACTTCTTTTCATACAGTATTTAAAATTTTAAGGTCTATCCAGAATGTTTTGTGCAGCTGTAATTTATTCATTTTCATTGTGAAATCATTGTGAATATCATTGTCTTCTGGGTTGTTTTCAGATTTTGGCTATTATGAATAATGCTATTGTGAACATTCTCATAATATATCCTTGAGATTGTGTAGAACTGTGGTGTCATATTATGGTTTTGGATATGAGGTTTCCCCAAAAAAACTCATGTGTGAGACAATGCAAAAAAGTTTAGAGATGAAATGATTGGGTTATGAGAGCCTCAACTTAATCATTGCGTCAGTCTGCTTGAATAGATTAACTGGGTGGTAACTGTAGGCAGCCACAATGTAGCTGAACGAGTTGGGTCACTGGGGATGTGTCTTTGGGTATATATTTTGTCCCTGGTCAGTGGTTCTCTCTCTGCTTCCTGGTGTCTTGTCCTAAGCTGCTTTCCTCCTCCACACCCTTCCACCTTGATGTATTACTTCACCTTGTGCCCAGGAAAATGGAGTTCGCAATCTATGGACTGAGACCTCTGAAACCAAATAAACTTTTCCTCCTCTACCTTGTTCTTTTCAAGTCTTTTGGTCACAATGACAGAAAAGCTGACTAAAACATGTCATATGGTACACAATGCTAGGAAATGCCAGTTTTTCTAATGGCTTTCCATGGTAATTTTCATTTTAATTTCCATTTCCTTGATTTTAAATAAAGTTGAGAATCTTTTCGTATGTTTGTCATTTGATTTTCCTCTGTTGTGAGGGATTTGCTCAATTCTTCTGTTCATCTGTGAAGTTGACTGTGTCCTTATCGACTAGTAGGTTATGTATTCCTTCTGTATATAAGCCTTTGTCAGTGTGTATGTCTATAGTAGTTTAGTTCTTATTGCAAACATCTTCTGCTCTTTTAGTGGGATCTGTTGATCAGCTGGGGTTCTTAATTTTAATATAGTCAAATTTATCCATTTTCCCCCTAAATGGTAAGTGCTATTTATGTGTTGTTTCACATATTGTTCCCAATTTCACATTATGAAGTTGCTCTCATTTTCTAAAGCTTTATGGTTTTTTTTTTTCATAAACAATGACAGGAGACAAGAGTGGCATAAAGAATTACAAGAGATGGGGGGAGATTGAAAATTTGACCTTGGAGGACACTAACATTTTCAAAGAAGGGCAAGTAGAGGCCAGAGACCATCCCAATAAAAAGCCCTTCTTTCCAGCAGATTATCTGCTTGATACTTGTATCTTAGGTATTATCTATTTGCAGTGTAGCAGAAAGCACCTGCAACAACTGTGTTGTAAGTTAAAGCCCAGAACCCAAAGTAATAATATCATTATCAGATAGCCTCCTTCAAATCCATTTCCTGTAAATGTAGATGTGAGTATGGTGCACCTATTCATCTCCCTTCTCTGCAGAGCTGATGGAGGCAGACCTTTGCAAACCTCAGTTTTGAAAGTTTGTTGGACCTTGCTCAGGCTTTCCACATGCTCACAGTCACAATACTGTTACTACCTTTATTTGACTCTAGAATTGAGTTTGAGCCATTGATCAGAGTTTCTTTTCTTGCTTTGTCATTATAGTTACTTTTAAAAAAAAAATTACTAAATTTTCTGACTCAGTAATTTCAGTCCAAAAAATAAAAGGCAAAATATATGCAGGTTTTAAAATCTGATTTGAGATCACAGAATGGTCTTTTCTTGATTCCAATATTCAATACAAACTCTGTGTGACTGTAGGGAAAAGCCTTTGTAGACTAGCACAACTAGAATTGAAAAAACATTTTTTAAATGCCAAAATAATTACCTTTCCCTCCTAAATCATAGAGATGTTCAGAATTTTAAGAAAAGCAGGCATACCCAAATCTGAATTTTTATGACAAATAAATCTAAGGCTGTTTCTTTGCCTCAACGCCCTTTTATTTTACCAAAGAATTCTTTGATGATGTTTTTAAATAAGCAAGTTTATTTTTAAAAAATTTTTTGGAGTTTTAGATGGACAGAATGTCTTTATTTTATTTGTTTATTTTTATGTGGTGCTATAAGGATTGAACCCAGTGCCTCGCGCATGCTAGGCAAGTGCTCTACCACTGAGCTACAGTCCCAGCCCTTAAATAAGCAAATTTCTAAAATGAACTTACAAATATTTTGAATGATGAAAAATAGATTAACATGTAATTTGTCAAGGACACAACCTCTAAAGGAAGTACATTTTTAAAGTGTTGAATAAGATCATAAAAGTTTTCATGGGAAGGAAAAGAATGTCACATTTATTTCTACCTTTTGTTTACATCTCAAAATAGACAAACAGTACATTTGATTGTTACTATTTCTTCACTGTGATATCAATCACGTGATTGATTTGAGCCCATTAGCCTTGAGCTAAAATGACCCTGAAAACAGTTGAGTACTGCACAGATGCTTGATCTTGGGTCAAGTTTGTAGGGGCAGAGTTGTGATGGAGGGTTTGCCTAGGAAATGCCTGGGAGGGCAGTATGGACAAGAGTGAGGGAAGGGCTGAGTTGTAGGCAAGACAGATTTTTCTTATATGAGGGTGCCATGTTGGGGGAGATCCCACTGTGGCCTCAAATGCTGTCTATCTCTCTTTTCCCTCCCTGTCTTTGTCCCTCCCTCCTTTTCTCTCCCTCCCTCCCTCTTTCTGTTTTGTTGTTATGGTTACCATTTCCTTTTAGCCTCAAATTCCCCAAAACAGAAGAATGTGAAATCAATGAAGCTAATGAGCTGGCAAAAGAGCAACCGCCCCAGCAAACACCAAAACCTGGAAGACTTTTTTTCTTTTAACTTTTCATATTATGCCCCATATAATTCTTGTAAAGTGGTCCAGACAAAATAATAAATTACTCTTTGGCTTTTTTCTTATATTGAAACTATTAAAACAACAGGTTTGCTTTCTTCAGTTAGTCATCATGCTTTCTTTTCTGCTACTAACCATAGTATGATGAGAACTTCTTTTTCACCTTATTAATGTCACCAAAGGCTCCCAAACTGGATCACCTTTAGAAACAATAAGGTTATTTCTTTCCAGACCACAGCAGGACAGTGAGTAGTAGCCAAGCCCAACATACCTGTTTCAAGCATCTTAGTCCATTTTCTGTTGCTATAAGGAATATGGCAATTATAAATAATTTTATAAATTCTGGGTAATTTTTAAAGAGAAGGTTTTTTCAGGTTATGATTCTGTGGCATCAGGCTTGAAGGCTTTCTTGCTGGTGGGGACTGCAGAGTGTGAAGATGGCGCAGGGCATCACATGGTGAGACAGAACAAGCTAGCCAGAGAGAACCCTCCTTTATAACAAAGGGACTCTTGTGATGTAATGGGTAACTAAGCTAAGCTTGGATGCAAAATAAACTAAGAACACTGTCTTAAGAATTAGTGCCTGGCAGAGGGAGAGTTTCCCTCCCCTTTCTAGTTAGCTCATCTTCAGGGAACTTGCTTAGCACTGTCCACTCTGACCTTTTGCATTGTAAATGACTTCCCCTAGGATCTAACTACTTTCCTTTGAAGTGTAAACACCCCTGTGGAGGCTTGGGCCCAAGGCTAGAGATTTATCGAAGGCCTTGTAAAAGGAGCCACTTCTTCCCTTGATCTCACTCTATGCCTCCCCTTAGAAACCCTGTGCACAACTATGTACCATTTAGACTAGAAAATTTATGACACTAGATAGCCTAGAAATGTGGAAAACTGGTGATGGGCACTCAGAATTTGGAGTGTGATCTCCCCTGGCATAAATAAAGTTTGGAGTTTTCCTCCGCTCTGAGTGCCCCTTGCTGTTTCTCCACCAGTCTGTTTCCCACAACGGTGATAACCCTTCAATCCACTAATCCATTAACCCAATCATGAGTGCCATCGCCTCTTACTGGTCCCACCTCTTAACACTGTAAAGACTAGATGACCAGAAGGAGATGAATTAAAGCCACTCGGTAAGGCTTTATTGAAAATAGACGCTCTCGGGCCGAATCCTCCCGTCCATCAGAGTGCGTACGGGAGAAATGGCGCTGGGGCTCCAGTGTAGGGAGAATTTGAAAGGCCCGTTCAGGAAGGGGAGGGCTTGGGGGCAGGAAGAGAAGGCCAGAGTTCTTCCTGGATAGGTCAGAAAACCCGCTGATTGACAGGAGGCATGTCTACTGGTGACTGTCAGCGTCTGGCTAGCCGCTCCTTTTCGCAGCTGCTTACTGCAGCTGCCTTGACTGGTCCCTTTAATTGGACATCTTGGACCCTGATCCGACCTAACATCCTGGCCTTTTTGATGATATAGGACAGCAGATTCTGTCTGGCTACTTCGTGCGGGATTGGGGGCGTCAAGAGGGGGAGATGGCTCTGGTGTTGGTCAGGCAGGGAGGCAGACGCAGGGGTGTGGGAGCCTCTGGTTGTCAGTCATGTTGCTTGAATGTAGAAACATCACCTGTGGGTAGGAACAGACGCTTGGGAAAGATTACTGATTAGCAGAAAAAGAAAGGGCTGCCAAGAAATTTTGAGTTTGGTGGGAGTCCAATGTGATGGGAGTCCAAAGCTGGTCTATTCTGTAATGAAATTTGTTTAAGTTTTTAAGTAGTGGTTACTGCATAATCAAGTCCTCTTGCTTTAGCCCAGAGGCAGTGAATGGGGGCCAAGGAGAGCCCAACTATTACCAATAGAAAGATGGCCCTTTTTTGCCCTAGAGAGGGAGGTGGTAACAAGTCATGGTAATTCAGCCTTACTGTACAGTTAATTGAGGAACATCAATGAGAATTACAATTATGATTCAAATCTACATAGAGGAATAGTCTGAAAGGTAGGAAGTATAAGGTTGAGAATTTGTCCCCATAACAAGGCTGGAGAGGACAAGGCATGTAAACATAGCATTTAGTTTTTTAATGTCAAAGATGTCTATCTTTAAACTATTTTTAAATGCCCAGGACCGGCTGTGTTCTTGGTTTTGCTAGGTGTTTAAGATGAAGCAAGTCAAATTGACTTTTGTTCTTTCCTATTGTTAAGAGTCACCTTTTGATCTCCTGGGAGGCATCCTTGAGGAACTTGAGAGCAGCTAGCTCTGCTAGTGCCATCTGCGTTAGGATAGGTTGAGGTCTGGCGCTGACCATGTGGCTTCCCCGGGAAGCTTGAGAGAAGGTTCCCTCTCTCTTCGACCTTCCTGTTCATCATATGGCATTTGATTGGCTCTTTAATTCTCTAATGGTCTCAGAAATCTCCTTGATCAGGAGGTCCTGTGGCCCAGGGGTGCAGAGAGCCTCTTAGAGAAGTTCCCTCATTTCTTGGATTCAGGCTGACTCAAAGGGCAAAAGGCAAATACTGGTTTTTTTTGGCCCTTTAATTTAATTTTAGTTTTTAAGTCTTGATCTTAAACACTCAGCAAGCCAATCTCACCAGTTATAAAGTAAGGGTACTGGGCTTCAATTTTAATGTTTATGTGCCCTGCAGGTGATGGCTGATTTATTTTAAAATAATCTGGGTTGGTTGTTCTCGAAGTAGTACCTCTGTAAAACATTAACAGGCAATAGTCAGAGTTTAAGGAAAATACAAAGTAAAATTAATAACAATAAAAACATTTAGTTTGTGTAACAGGTTTTTAAAATTTTGGCTGAGTTACATATTATATCCGTTTGAGGTCCTAATGATCTTTACAACAAAATCAATCCTTTGAATATATCTTTAAATGAATTGGAGTCTGGACTACATTGAAGCCATTGTAGTAAGCTGGGAGACAGAACTATCTCAGGTAAGACAGGGCTCCTTGCAAAATCTTAGCAGAATATTAAATAGATTAGGTCTTCATTTGTTTAAAAGGTCATTCTGATGTAAAAAATAACTTAAAGTCTTATTGATGATAGGTTCAATTATAAAACATTAAATGATATAAATTGATACCATACAAGTTCAGTTTGGAGGACATCAGCTTGATATAATGCTCTTTTAAAACTTTCTACTTTAAAGCTTGTATATCTGAAAGAAATGAACACATTTAATATAAAAATAGAACTGGTAGCACCATAATTGCATTGATATTGTTTAACTATAGTTATATAAACCCCAATTTTTGAAAGTTAGTTTCCCCAAGTGATAAAACCCAACAGATGCAAGAAAGTTATCTTATTAAGAGCAGAACACCGCTTTAGATTTTAAATTTTTGTTTAATCACAGTTGCAAACCTTTTGATCAGAAACATTCTCTTTCCTTCCAATAAATACCATATTTAGAATCTTTTTTAATACCTTCTGTTCATATCCTAAAGCAATTCTTGTAAACTTTTTGAATTTAGGCAACAGTAGAAACCTTTAAAATTTCATATAGGAATTTATAAACCTTTGTGTTTAGTCAATTTAAATTGAACCTTTTAAATCATGTGAATTAAAAATATTTGGATCCATTTTTTTAGGTTTAATTGATGAGCGCTCATTATCTGTGCCAATCCTGTTACCATGTACATAGAAGTTAGGAAAAGAAAGAGTCTTAGAAAAAAAAAATGATGCAGCTGATAAAACTAAAAACTGCAGGGTGGTTGGTCTGGCAGTCCATAGATGATTGAGAGAGAGCTTCACTGGTCTGTGGCAGCCACGCCGGTCTGCCCGAGCAGTGCGCAGACAGAGCGAGAGATGCAGGGAGCGAGAGACGCAGGAATGCTGGGTGGGCTCTGCCTCTGCCCTCCGGCGCTGGGACTGAGGCCAGCTCCGCCTCCCAGGAAGACGGCGCTGCAGCTCGGGGGGGAGCCGAGAGTGAGGGGACCTTAGGCAGATGCAAAGCAACCTCCCTTCCCCTTTTGTTTCCTTGAGCTAAGGTAAAGCGGTAAGCCTGGGGGGGAGGGGCTGCCGGCAGCCCACAAACGTCCAGCGGCAAGCCTGGGAGGAGGGACTGCCGCAAGGCAGGCAGCCCAGCATCTGTGAGCGGTGGCCACACGAGGAAGGAGATAGAGGAGCAAATGGTAAAGGGGGCTTTTAGCGAGAAGAACTTGAGAGGACAGAACAGATGGGAAGGAAGGGAGGGGGAGAGCGCATTTTCCAACAAAGCCTCCATGAAAGGAATTTCTGTCCATTTCCCCATCTGGTGACAAAAATTAGCCAAATCAGTAAGGATTTGAAAATCAAAAGTTCCCCCTGGAGGCCATTTTGATCTGTAATCTAAGCCATAGTACAGTAGAGTTTTGAGGTCTAGAGAAGAGTTGGGGTTCCTTGTGACTTATCAGCGGTCCTGGGGAGTGGGCGGGAACATAAAAAGTCGTCCCAGAAAATGTTCGCATCCACAGGAGAATGGGGGTCGGGGACAGGCGGAAAACTGAGGCGTCCCTGTGAACTTTCCGGGGCCCCAGATGGCGGCGGAATGGCTAACATGAGGGTTGGGAACGTCTTCCCAGTCCACGTGGCCTCAAGTGGGCAGAGACCTATGCACACGTATGACTTACGAGTAGGCCTCTGGAGCAAGCAGTGTGTGTGGGGGGCAAGCTGAGAAGTCAGAGGAAGGGGTGGGGCGGCCTACCTCACTCTTGTTGGTCCGGGTGAGGAAGACAGAGAGCAGCTCAGGAGCTCTCCCGGTCTGGAGGGCTTGCCTCGACCCCGGTACAGGGGAGGTTCAAAACCCTTCCGGGTTTCGGCACCATTATGTAAAGACTAGACAAGCAGAAGGAGATGAATTAAAGCTTTTCTGCAAGGCTTTATTGAAAATAGACGCTCTTGGGCCGAATCCTCCCGTCCATCAGAGTGCATCTGGGAGAAGTGGCGCTGGGGCTCCAGTGTAGGGAGAAGTCGAAAGGCCCGGTCAGGAAGGGGAGTGCTTGGGGGCAGGAAGAGAAGGCCAGAGTTCTTCCTGGTTAGGTCAGAAAACCCGCTGATTGACAGGAGGCATGTCTACTGGTGACTGTCAGCGTCTGGCTAGCCGCTCCTTTTCGCAGCTGCTTACTGCAGCTGCCTTGACCAGTCCCTTTAATTGGACATCTTGGACCCTGATCCAACCTAACAAATACCCCACAATTGGAATTAAATTTCAACATGAGTTTTGTAGGGATGATCAAACCATAGCACCAAGCGGAATAATAATATCACATTTTCTAAAATTCAGGGCCCAATTTTTCTGGACTTTGGTTGGAGAAAAGTGTCAAATAGCATTTCCAATAATATCCTTAACATGCCCACAGATTACTTCAGGGACCCTTCAGTTCTTTTGCCTGGGTAATGACTGGTCGGGAGGCCTCCTGTTAGGTATGCAGTATTCTAGTGCTGGGGGTATCAGGATAAACAAGACAGACAAGGCCCTGCCCCAAGGGCCCCCTAGGCTGCTGGAAGACACTGACAAACTGCAGGGCAGGGTGGTAAGTAATGTGTTAGTGCTTGATATGTGAAGAGGGCCCACAGAAGGGGCACAGGACTGGGTCAGGCAAGATACCTAAGCTGAACCTTCAATGCTATGTAGGAGTCAGTGAGGTAGGAAAACCTAGACAATGCAAACAGCATTACAAAGGAAGGATAGAGCAGGGTGATTCTGAGTGACCAAGAGCTTAGCAGTGCAAGAGTGTGGGTGCTTGTGGGGACAGTGGCAATGAATGAGGCTGGAGAGAGGTAGATGGCATACAGATCATAGAAGGCATGGGACACTGTGTGAAGGAGCAAGGGCTTTGTTTTAAAGGCAAGAAGAATTTGGGGAGTGGTATTGTTTGGTGAGAGTTTTGGGTAGCTCACTGGCAGTAGATAGTGTGGAGAATTTGAGGAACTCAGGTAGCAGGCTGTCAGAGGAGTTCCAAGAGGAGGTAAAGGTGGCCTAAATAAAGTAAAGGACATGGGATCAAGAGATGTTTGGGATGTAGAATGGCTTGCACTTGGAGTGTGTATACATATGTGTATGTGTACTGTGATGAGACCCTATGGAGACTTTATGGCCATGAAGCCCTTTATTACAAGGTGTTGATTTACTTCAGCCCTTCTTCCTGAAAGCTTCAGTTCACACAATTCCTGGCTTATTGGTGGTTATCGTCAATTGAACTTCTGTATTCTTCTGTTGTTTTGTCACAAAGTGTGCACCTTCTTATTTTCAAAGAGAAATTAAGTAGATCCATCTTGTAATTTTCTGTTCAGCTGTTCTCCTTTAACATTTTTATAAAGTCAATTTTAGTAAAAGGATAATTTTATAAAGGACAACTTTCAGATTCCAGACTTTATCAACTGTATGGGTGGTGATTCTACTAACTGACTGATAAAGAAGTATAGGCAGAGAAAGGGACTGACCAGTTTGTCAATTTTAGGTTTTAAGTGTTGTTGGAATATCCAAAGAAAATTTCCAGTAGGCAATTGAGTGTGAAGAAAATTAAAGTTTAGAAGGGAAGTTTGGGCTAGAGTTATGGATTTTCAAGTCAGTTGCATACATAGGTGATTTAATGCATCCTGATAATAGATAAAATCATCCAGGGAGATTATTTAGGGCAAGGAAAATAGAAAGCTAAGGTTGTAGCCCTGGCTGAAGAAAAAGGACTTATAAAGATAATAAAGGAGTATCCAGGGAGAAGAGGAATGAGAAGAAGCCAAGAAAAGGGATGGCTTGAAGAAGGGATTGTTCAGTATGAGTACCTTAGAGAGGCCATCTAAGATAGGAGTTAAAATTTATGTGGATGATATGTAAATTAGGAGGCCCCTGATGAGAACAGCAGTTCAAATGGAGACAGATTGTAAGGTGTATCAATATGGAAAGAGTATGGTTGTAAGTAATCAAAAACTCAACCAAAGTTGCTTACCTATCTAGGCTTATTTTTCTCATATACCATGAAGTCCAGAAGTGGGAGGCTGCCTGTATGTGTTCTAGAACTTAATGATAGCAAAGCCTTCATTTTTGACATTCTCAAAGACTTTCTTTATGGTCTGAAGCTGGCTGCTGCAGGCCCAGACATTATGTTCATATTCATAGTGGGAAGAAGAGAAAGAAATGAAAAGCTTCCCAGAAATCCTCACTCTATCTGACTTCCACTTAAAGGTGGCTGAGAAGTAGAGAAGATAGTTGCCAGGGTAGAATATGGAGACATAATAGAAGGTTCCCTTTTAGAATGTGAATGGCTTGAGTCATGTATATGTTGATCTGGGTGGGAGAGGGTGAAACCACACAGAGGTGTTCATATTTTGGGGCAACACTCAGAGACATGGGCTGGGTGAGGGCTGTGCTCTTATTTTGTAAAGGGTCAGAAGGGAATAATGGATACAGGAGCCTTCTCAGGCAAATCAGTTGCAGGAGAGAACCCACAAATAGTTTGAGGATCTGGGAACTTTTCCTTTAAAACTCTCCATTGCAAAAGCTATGTATGACAAACCCAACGGCAACTTCATACTTAATGGAGAAACACTGCAAGATTTTCCTCTAAAAACAGGAACAATACAAGGATGTCCACTCTCACCATTTCTATTTAACTTAGTCCTTGAAACTCTAGCCAGAGCAATCAGGCAAGAGAAGGAAATTAATGGGCTACAAATAGGAAAAGAAGAAGTCAAAGGATCACTGTTTGCTAATGACATGATCCTATATTTAGAGTACCCCCAAAATTCCACCAGAAGACTTCTAGAGCTGATAAAGAAATTTAGCAATATAGCCGGTTACAAGATTGACATTAATAAATAGCTGTCTTATACTCCAATAATTAATCTTCTGAAAAAGAAATTAGGAAAATGATTTTCTTCAAAATAACCTAACAAACAAACAACTTAGGAATAAATCTAACCAAGGAGGTGAAACACCTTTACAGTGAAAACTATAGAACACCGAAGAAAGTAATCAAAGACCTCAGAAAATGGAAAGACCTCCCATGTTCTTAGATAGGTAGAATTAATATTATCAAAATGGCCATTCTACCAAAAGTGTTATACAGATTCAATGCAATCCCCATCAAAATACCAATCATGTTCTTAACAGAACTAGAAAAAACAGTTCTAAAATTCATTTGGAAAAATAAGAGACCCAGAATAACCAAAGCAATATTTAGCAAAAAAAAAAAAAAAAAAAAAAAAAAAAAAAAAAAAAAAAAAAAAAAAAAAAAAAAAAAAAAAAAAGATGCTGGAGGCATCATCACAGTACAAGACTTCAAAATACACCAAGAGCTATGGTAACAAAAAAAAAAAAAAAAAAAAAAGCAAAGCATGATATTGGCATCAAAGCAGATATGAAGACCAATGGAATAAAACAGAAGATATACATACAAACCCATATAGATACTTTTATCTGACAAAGGTGCCAAAAACATACATTGGGGAAAAAATAGCCTTTTTAACATGTAGTGCTGGGAAACTAGAAGTCTATATGTAGAAGAATGAAATTTGATACCTTTGAATCCCTATCTCTCACCCTGCATAAAAATCAACTCAAAGTAGATCAAAGACCTAGGAATTACACCAGAAACTGCAACTGCTAGAAGAAAATGTAGGCCCAACACTCGAGCATTTAGGCACAGGCATCAACTTCCTTAACAAGACTCCTCAAGTGCAAGAAATACAACCAAGAATCAACAAATGGGATGGCATCATATTAGAAAGCTTCTGCATAGCAAAGGAAACAAGCATGAAGAGAGAGCCTACAGAATGGGAGATCTTTGCCACCTGCTCCTCAGATAGAGGATTAATATCTATACTATGTAAAGAATTAGCACCAAAAAAAATCTTAGCACCAAAAAACCAATAGACAATAAGTAAATGGACTAAAGAACTAAAGAGACACATCTCTAAAGAAGAAAAACAAACAGACAATAAATATATGGAAAGATGTTTAATATCTCTAGCAATCAGGGAAATGCTAAGCAAAACTACACTGATTTCATCTCACTCAACCAGAATGGCTTGATACAAATAATAATAAATGTTAGCCAGGCACAGTGGCGCATGCCTGTAATTCTAGTGGCTTGGGAGGCTGAGGTAGGAGGATTGTGAGTTCAAAGCCAGCTTCAGCAACAGTGAGGCATTAAGCAACTCAGTGAGACCTTGTCTTTAAATAAAATATGAAACAGGGCTGGGGATGTAGCTCAGTGGTTGAGTGTCCCTGAGTTCAATCCCCAGTACCCAAAATACTACTACTACTACTACTACTAATGATAATGTTGGCAGGGATGTGGGGGGAAAGGTGTAAATATATATTGTTGATGGGACTACAAACTAGTGCAACCACTCTGGAAAGCAGTATGGAGATTCCTTAGAAAACTAGGAATGGAACCCTCATATGACCCAGCTATCCCACTCCTTGGTAAATGTATTTCAAAGATCTAAAATGGCTGGGGTTGTGGCTCAGTGGCAGAGCACTTGCTTTGCATATGTGAGGCCTTGGGTTCGTTTCTCAGCACTGCATATAAATAAATGAATAACATAAAGGTCCATCAACAACTAAAAAAAAAGATCTAAAATCAATATACTCTTGGGATGCAGCCTGTTTTAGTCAGCTTTTTCACTGCTGTGACTAAAAGATCTGGCAATAACAATTGTAGAGGAGGAAAAGTTCGAGGGTTCATGGTTTCAGAGGTCTTAGTCCATAGACAACCAGCTCCATTCCTCAGGGCTCAAGGTGAGGCAGGACATCATGGTGGATGAGTATAGCAGAGGGAAACAGCTTACATAATGATCAGAAGGCAGAGAGATTCCACTAGCCAGATACAAAATATACACCCCAAAGCTATGTCCCCAATGCTTCACCTTCTCCAGTCACACCCCATCTGTCTTCAGTTACTACTCAATTAATTCTATGAAGTGATTAATTCACTGATTAGGTTAAGTCTTTCATAATACAATAATTTCTTCTCTGAGCCTTCTTGCATTGTCTCACCTGTAAGCTTTTTGGGGACACCTCACACACAAACCATAACACAGCCACATTGGTGTTTATAGCACAATTCATAATAGTTAAGCTATGGAACAAACCTAGGTGTGGGTCAATAGAGGAATAGATAAAGTATGATATACATACACAATGGAGTTTTACTTAACCATAAGAATGAAATTATGACTTTTTTTGGTACTGGAAATTGATCTCAGGGGCACTTGACCACTGAGCCACACCCCCAGCCCTATTTTGTGTTTTATGTAGAGACAGGGTCTCACTGAGTTGCTTAGCGCCTCGCCATTACTGAGGCTGGCTTTGAACTCACGATTCTCCTGTCTCAGCCTCCCTAATGGCTGGGATTACAGGCTTGCGCCATCGCACCTGGCTATGACTTCTGTTGATAAATGGATGAAACTGAAGAACATTGAGCTAAGTGAAATAATGCAGACTCAGAAAGTCAAGGATTGAATATTTTCTCTCATGTGGAAGGTGGGTGGGGGGATTCAACTTCATTCTTCCCAATATTATGCAAACTGCAGTAAGTCACCTGGGCCAAATACCTCTGGGTATTCTTTCTGCAAAAAAGTGAAGGTGTGCAAAAACTGAGTAGAAAAGATCCCACCAGTCCTGAATCATAGCCTTTAATTTCTAGGTGTGAAAGCTGAGAGGTGTCAGTTTCTGCACAGACTTGGAACATTTCCTCTCATTGAAATACCTTTTCACAAAGTGCATTCATAACAGAATCAGCTTGCAGGAAGCCCAAACCAGGCCTGAGGAGAGCAGACCTTCCTGATATAGTAGGGAGGGCATTCAGAAGGTGGGTAGTCCTGGGCAGCCTCAAGGTGGGCTTGTAGCCAAACTTTTTTCTACTTCTCATCTCTTATTATTTTACTGGGACATTTCCTTGATTCTTGTCTTTTCAATAGGTAATTGTGATTTCAGCTTTGTCTCTTCTGAGTTTACTCTTTCAAATTGAGTTTCCCTGTCTTCCAATTACCCCTTTTTTGTAATAGCCTTTTCTTGTTTTATGTGTATAATATCTTTTCAAATTTATCTTTGGGTAGTAATAAAAGCTTTAAGAAAAGCTTTTATTTTTTAATCTATGCCTAGATTGTCTTTGTTTCCTTTGATTCATTCTAAAGTTTCTTCTCTGACACTTTCTCTTATGTTCCTGGTTTTTCTCAAATTTGTGTGATTTCCTGACTGTCACTATATAAGAATGAGGGACTAGGTCTATCACCGCAGGTAACTGGGGTAGGGTTTTGTCTGTTTGCCTAACAGTCTTCTCTCCTTCCTGGAAAGACTGAGTGTAGGAGGAGATTAGTGGGGTTAGTGACCAACAGGTACCAGACAGGAGGGCTGGAAAGAAGGATTTGACTCTAGGAATATAGAACTATGCTCTTGGCCAGGGCTGTCTTTCCATGTGCCCCTTGTGTTTATTAAGATGTTTGGAAAGATTTCTGTCAAGATCTCTCAGATCTTGACACCCACTTTGAGACCCACCCTACCAGAGTAGTCCACACTTTTAGAGTGTGGTTACAGGTTTAGTCTGGGAACAAACATTCCTACTTCTTGTTGTTTAGTGGATATTATTATTGGCTAATATTTAATGAGATACTGTTCTCAATGCTTTCCATACATTTACCTTATTAAGCATGCACTATTTTTATCCCCATTTTGCAGATAAAGAGTTGGAGGCACAGAGAGCTCCAGTAGTTTGCCCAGAGTTTCTTCTGCAGTTAGCAGTAGTGCAGGGATTTGAGTCAAGATGTTATAGCCACAGAATTTGCTTTTGGGCAAAGAGGTGGGATGTGTGGATGGGAGGAAGGGCATCATCGATTCTTCTTGTTTTCCATATAGCATTTTTTAAAAAATTAAATTCCCTGATAATTTTCCAGGGCTTTTTCCTGTTCTTTTTTTGTTTACTTAATTTAGGTTTGGAATTTCTCTGTATTAGCTTTTGTCACAGGAGAAGATTCTACCATGTATATATATTGGTTGGCTCTTTTCTCAGCTCTTTTTCCATCTGTTCTCTTTCTTCTAGGAATTTCTCACCATTTATGTTCTGTTGCTGGCACCCTTTCTTATTTTTCAGCCCTGTTATGGGTATGTCATATGTCTCTCAATATATATTTAGAAATTTACTTAAAGGCATTTGGTACAGCAGAGGAGGATGCATGCATTTGACCTACCATCTTGATTCTATATCTGCACTATTTACTGTATTCATTTTAACTATTTACTTACTTGTGATAGGATTAATTAATGTCTTTTAGCATGGTGCTGTAACGATTAAACTTGAAGTGATATTTGGCATTCAGTCACAGTGTAATAGCCCTTGAGCTTTTTATTCTTCTGAGTATAGATTATTAGATTCTGTAGAGTTTAGTTGTGATTATGCTGAATAGAGACTTCCAGGTGTGGATAATCAGATATGCATTGCTTTAAAACTTTTTCCATACAAATAAATCAGGAAAATTACAATGTCTTGTATATATTACAAACATTGGATGCAAGGTTAATGGAAGGGGATACTTAAACATTTTTCAATTGAAATAAAATATGCATATAGAGAAGTGATAGATCCATAGTGTAGAACTTGACACATTTTAACAAATGCTGTATCTATACAACTAGTTCGAGATATGGGAGGTTACCCGCACCTCAGAAGGTCCCTTATAAACTTACCTTAAAGATAAACACTATAGCCAGGCTCAGTGGCACACATCTGTATTCCCAGAAACTTGGCAGGCTGTGGCAAGTTCAAGGCAAGCTTCAGCAACTCAGACCCTGTCTCAAAATTTAAAAAATGGAAAAGGCTGGGGATGTAGTTCAGTGGTAGAGTGCCCCTAGGTTCAATCCCCAGTACCCACTGCAAATAGACTGACTTCTATCACCGTAGATGAGTTTTCCTGATTTTTGATTTTACATGAATGGAATAACACAGAAAGTTCTGTTTATGTTTTGAACTTTATGTTATTAGAATCACATAGCATGTGCTTCTTTCATTCAGTGTTATGTCTGAGATTTTCCCTTGTAGTTGCATGTCATATCATTCTTTTAAATTACCACATAGTGTTTGGGTTTTAGAAATAGCTGCAATATATTTATTAATTTTTTTTCTACTGATGGGTATTTGAGTTGCTTCCAATTTTTGGTTCTTAGAAATAATGCTGCATGTACATGAATTTTGGTGCACAAATGTAATAAATTCTGCTGGGAGTTTACTCAGTTGTAATTACTCAGTTGTAATTACTCAGAATGGAATTACTCAGTTGTAGGGTATCTATTTTTACATTTAGCTTTGTAGACTTGCTGAACTGTTTTCCAAAATATTTATACCAATGTATTCTCTTATCAATAATGTGTAAAGTGTTCTAGTTGTGCCATTAATTCTTGGAAACATTTGTGTTGTTGTTGTCATTGTTGTTTTAAAATAATTTTAGTCATTCTGATAGAAGCATCTCATTGTGGTTTAATTTGCATTTCAATGATGATAATAGGTGACAAACTTTTCAGGTGCTTATTTGGCCATTTTGATATTGTCTTAGTGCATTTGCGCTCCTACAACAAAAGTATCATAGAGTGACTTAAGCAACAGCCATGTATTTCTCATAGTTCTAGAGATGGCAGTCTAAGGTCAAGACAATGGCAGATCCAATGTCTGGTGAGGGCCTGCTTCATGGTTCTCAGATGGCTGTCTTCTCTCTGTGTCCTCATTGGTCTCTTTAATAAGAGTACTAATCCCATTATGATCTAATCACCTGGCAAAGAACCCACCTCCAAATAGTATTATGTGGAGGATTGAGATTTCAATATATGGGTTTTTTTTTTTTTTTTTGCCAGAGCCTTGCACATTTAAGCAATGCCACTGAGTTATACCCATGGCTGTATATCAAAGCTGATAACCTTGATACCAACAGGGATTGAAATGATTCAAGGATGCATTTCAGGTTTAATGAGTTCAGATCTTTAGAGTTTAGGCCTTCAGAGATGAACTAAAATCCCAGGGTGTTTACCAAGGTTTTTCCTTATTGGGCTATTTTAAATTCCAGCGTTTGTCTCTTGATCACTGTGATAGTGCAGAAAACTCTTCTTAAGTCTTTAACTTTTTAGCAGCATCTTTGTCCTGGTTTCCTCAGTGTCTTGCTTGGTGTATAGGCAAGGAATTGTCAAAAACCTTGAGAGAAAAATTGAAACATAGCCTGTCAGGCTTACTTCTTTATGTTTCTGTTTTTTTCCCCCCAGAAATTTGGCCTCATTTATATCCTGGTTTCCTTGGTTACGATGCATTCTGCTTTTCCTTTCACACAGTGTAGTGAGACTGCTGCAAGTTCCAGGCTGCAGCTTTCTGCTCAGACTTTCTGTTCTATGTCTCAAGAGAGAAAATTCTCCAAAGGGAAAAAGCAACTTACAAATATATGGCTGTCCTTAGCACATTTCTTTATATGGCTCTCTTTTCTTTTCCTCCTGATCCTTCCACCTTGGTTCCTGGCTGCCTTGGTGTTCTGATGCCTCAACTATATATATATATATATAGTTGTAGATGGACACAATACCTTTTATTTATTTTTATTTTTATGTGGTGCTGAGGATCAAACCCAGTGCCTTACGTGTGCTAGGTAAGCTGAGTTGTACCACTGAGCTACAACTGCAGCCTCCCTCAGAGATATTTTTAAAATCACAAAATTTGAAAATACTTTGGACTTGCAGAAAAGTTAAAAGAATAGCACAGAGACCTTCATACAACTTCCACCCATCTTTCCCTAATGTTAACTTACAAATCACCTCAATTATTTGTATTTAAAATTTAGTATTGCCATGTTCTCTGAGATGATAAAAGTAGAGCGTGGCTGCTAAGTGGTTGGAAGAAAAAACAAAGGAGTCACTAGAGAGGGTGAAATTTTTGGTACAGGGTTTCTCAAAGTGTGTTCCTTAGAATATAGCTTCTTGAAGATTTGTCTTCATCTTAAGACATTTCACATGGCTATTATGGTTTGGATCTTTAATGTTCTACAAAAAGCTAATGTATTAGGCAATGCAGGAATTTTCAGAAGTGAAATGATTAGACTATGAGAGTTGTAACCTAATCAACAAATTAATACATTTTATGGGTTAATAATTTGCATGGACTACTAGGTGATAACTGTAGGCAGGTGGGGTGTGGCTGGAGGAAGTAGGTCAGGTCACTGGGGGTGTGCCCTTGGATCATATGTTGTCCCTGACTCCTCTCTTGCTCTTTCTGTGCTTCCTGACTCCCATGAGTGGAGAAGCTTTCCTTTGCCATGCCCTTTCATGGTGGTGTTCTGCCTTACCTCTGGCCCAGAGGAATGGACTGAACCTCTGAAACTGTGAACCCAAAATAGATTTTTTTTTTCTCCTCTAAGTTGTCCTTGTCAGGTCTTTGGGTCACAGTGATGAAATCTGACTAATACACATGGCCAAATAAGTGTGGGCAGTGCTACATCTGATACTCACCCCCTTGGAAATCCAGGGGTGCTTATTAGCATTTTAAAGCCTCTGAAAGGTTTTTTATCTTCTTCTCCTTCTCTTCCTCCCCTTCCTCCCC
>PVHX01010963.1:0-66914 GCA_004024805.1 Geosciurus inauris
TTGCTTTTCAGGGAATATGATCTCTTTTCTGACGCACGTATCCTGCACCAGGTTGCAAACGGCCACAAGTGTAGGTCGCAAATGGCCGACATTCTTTGCAGCTCCTCTCATAGAGTCAGTTTACCTGCTCCTTGTCCCTGGCCTTGCCTTATGCTTGCTCCCACTCACAGGAGGCTGAAATGATGCTCTGCGGGTTCCAAATCAAGGCTTGTAGAAGTTGCAGCATCCTGCTTGTTCTGTGTTCCAATTCCACTGCCTTGTGAGTGAGGCTGCTGCCGAGGCCATGTGAACTGCCTGCCCGGCTGACAGACAGCTCGTGCATGTCTGAGAGGCCGCCCTAGACCCCCCAGGCCCACACGAGATGTCAGCTAACTGGAACTGCAAAAGGGATCCCAGGTGAGAGCAGCAGAGAAATCATGGCTGGTCCCAGGCCAAATTGCTGACTTGTGGAACTGTAAACCAGTGCAGGTTGTGGGAGGACATTCTGCTTTGGGATGGCGTGTTAGCGTTGCAGTGATGACTCTTTATACAAATTGGTGCCCCTTCCACATTGCGGCTTTGTTACTGGGAGTTGGCTACATTCCCCAACTCCCTCTGTATCAGCTATGTCACCATGGAACCAGTGCTCACCAGTGGAATGTGAGTGGGGGTGACCTGCAGTTCCCCTGGGCTGAGGCTGGAGGAGTCAGTGTTGACTGGCAACAGAGGATTTTGAGGTCCTGTGGGATGGGAATCTACAGGATCCAATGACCCTGAGTTCTTGGTAACCATGTGACAAATTTCCCTCAATAAGGAACACCAGCACTGGCTATTACAAGTGATAAACTTATATTTTGAAGACTGAAAGATTGAGATGTTTATGCAAGCATGTGACTAACAGAAGAGCGAACAGTGGAGAATCACTCTGTTGGGCACTGTTCCAACCATTTTACATTCATTAACTGCCTTCATTCTTCAAGTTACTCCACAGGAAGTTGCGTCTCCACCTTACAGAGGAGGAAACCAGAACTCAGAGGGATTATGTGACATTCTCAGGGACACATATCTACAATACAGTGGGGCTGGGATTTGATCAGGAAAACTGTTATTTGATCAGGAAAACTTGTGTGCTAGGGTCCTGGTCCCTGCCCTGCCATGGGTTCACTGTGTTCTCCTGCCACCTCTGGCTCTGAGTATCTTGTCTATTAAATGGATTTGGAGTGAGCAGGCTGAAACACACAAACGTTCCTCTGTGGCTCAGAATCCTGGGTTTCTATGGTACATTAATCTGTTTTTCATTACTATAACGAAATACCCGAGGTAGGCTACTTTTGAAGAAAAAAATATTTCTTAAGCTTCAAGTTTTGGAGGCTGAAAATCCAAAAGTATGGCAAGGAGACCAGTGAGGGCCCAGTGGTACATAATAAGAAAGTGTGTGGGAGGAAGCATCCCATCTCCATGTTGGAAGTCAGAGAATGACAGGCTTAGCCTTTTATAACAACTTGCTCTCTGGTGGACTCACTTCAAGACAGCAGTATTCCTACCAAGGATGGTGCCCTCAGTGACCTAAAGCGCTCCCATTAGGAGCGCCTCTTAAAGGTTCCATACCATCTCCCAACACTCTCACCCTGAGTATTATGTTCTCAATGCAGAAACTTGTGGGGGAACAAATAACATCCAAACTACAGTATATGATGCAAGGAGAAAGGTGAGTCATGTCAGGAGGGAATTAGCAGCAGTGCCAGAGAGAAACTCCGTTTCTCAAGCCCTGGCAGGCCCCTTCTGTCTCTGAACTCTTCTGTAGTCACCAGGGTGAATGGGGAACATGGCTGACTTGGCAAATTCTGTGCAATGCAGTTTCTCTTTTCAGAAAGCAAGATGTGTGATTCCCACACACCAGTGCCTCTCCAGGGAACCCGGGCCTGCCGTGCTCCTCCTCAGCACACTGGGAATGTTGGCCCTCAGTGTGGGCATAGTCCTGGTGTTGCCTGGTGGGGTACAGACCCAGGGGCTGGCAGTGTTAGGCTGTGGCTTAGATGAGGAAGCTGGAGACAGCAGCCCCAGGATTTTGGACAGAGACTCATAGAGCCCTTTTCCCTACATGTTAAATGGGAAACAAGAACCCAAAGAAGCTAAGGAGTGAGCCCAAGTTTCCCAGCTGGTAGTGGGCCAGGCCTCCAGCCCAACTTTGGCTGCTGTTCTGGGGCTTCTTTCCTGAATCACACTGCCTACCCAGTTTGGGCTGGGGTCAGCCCATTGAGGCTTTTTTGTTGTTAATTTCCCCCCAAGTTTCTGGTGCAGGGCAGACCTGTTCAAATACAGCAGGAAGAAGCTCCTATTTTTGGGAAATCCCATACAAATGACCTTGGATGGATAGAAGGGCCCTGGAGTCCTTTGGACTGTGGGCCCTCAGCTGCCCTGTTCCTCCTCCGAGGGCCTCGTAGTAAACCTGGTCACACTGATGTCAGAAGGTGTGGCCGTGCAGCCTCTCTCTGCCATCACACAGGTTCAGTTCACTCAGACACCTGACATTTGGAGAGGAGGCCTGGACTCTGCTCCTAGCTGCATAGATCATTGAGAAACTTTGATTTCCTTGTCTTGTGGGGTAGGAGGAGGGGAAGCATTCTGAACTAAAGTCTCTAAGATGCCTGTGACCCATTTCTGCAGAAAGAAAAAGGTGTAATGTGAAATTTTATATATATATATATAAATATGTATAAAATGTTTTATATATATAAAATATGTATATTTTATATATAAAGATATCATATATAAAAATATGATATGATATATTATATAATGATAATATATGATATGTAATGATAATTATATATTATAATATATATTTATGTATATAATATATATATTTATATATAATGTCATATATAATATATACAATGATAATAATATATTATAATATATATTAAATATATATTATAATGTTTATATTATATATGATACATATTTCCTAGCAAGCTTTGAAGTCCAGTGTTTACAAAATAAACTTGATTAGAAAAGAAGTGATCTTAATCCAATCCTGTAGTTACATAACTCTTCCTGTCTACACATTTCCTCACCAAAATGGGTAGGGGACAATCTACACAGGATTGTGCTCAGGTCCCTGGGATGGAGGATGGGCTGTATTTTGACTCCTTCATTGCTTAGTTTCATCTTTGATTTCGCTTCCTTGACCTGATCCTCGTTCAGTAGCCATGGCTGATGGAGCATCCAGGCCCACCGCTCAGCATGCTCCCGTACAGGATGCTTGTGAATTGCTGTGTGGAGGTGGAGACGCTGGAGTGGGCTGCTGCACCTGGCCAGGAGCCTGACTAGACAAGTCTGACTCATCGGGAATCTAGACTTTGGGAAGTGTTGCTTCAACCATGTTAGTCAGGACTCTTGGGGTTGAATTGCCACAAACCCAACTCACAATTGCTTGGACACAAGGGGGGATTTTTGTCTCCAGAAAATGGGAAAGATTGGGGTGGAGGAGACACCAGGCGTAACTGAAGGAAGGGCTTAACAATGCTGTTAGCTCCTGCTCTCCCCCTTCTCTCCAAGGCTCCGTGTTGTTTCTCTCTTTGTGAATTGTCCCCATCATCCTCTAGTCCAAGTAGGAGTACCTGGGATGGGGGTGCAGAGGTGGAGGGGACTGGCCCGCTGCAGATCACCCAGCTGGTGGTCCTGGAAGAAAGAAATGTCAGCGTGTACAAGGCCCTAAGGGAAGCCTCCACTGAGTTGCCTCATGCTACAGGCCCACCTCTGGGATCATCATGTCCAGGCCAGGTTAGGGCAGAAGGTTAAGGAGAATCTCATGGATGGATCACGTGGAAGGGGCAGTTTTATAAATGAAGGGTACTGTTATTAGAGTGGGGTCAGAGGGATCTTGTGAGAAAGCTCTGAACAATGGGTATCCACTAAAGCTGGGCATGGTGGTGCATGACTGTAATCCCAGCAATTTAGGAGACTGAGGCAGGAGGATGGCAAATTTGAGGCCAGCCTCAGCAACTTATCAAGGTACTCAGCAACTTTGCAAGACCCTGTCTCAAAAAAACCAACCAACCAACCAACGAAAATACCCCCACGGGAGTAGGCATGTAGCTCCGTGGTAAAGCAAACATGATTTTCAGTCCTGTTTAAAAAAAAAAAAAAAAAAAAGATATGGCATCGAGGACTAATAATAAGAAAAGATGGGATTTAATATAAAGAAGTGTTAGGTGTACTGTCATTGGCCAGGTAACTTAAAGGGTAAATGAACCCCTACGTTGTGACAGAGGTAGCAACTGCAGAATGCAGGTACCTTCCCTATGGCTGAGAGAGCACAGCAGGGAATTTAGACACAGAGGAGTGTCCTGTAGGGATGAGACTAGACTTGAGGAGGGGCCTCTGCTTGGCCATACTTGAGGAGGGGCCTCTAAGCTCAGACAAGGGTCATATGCCTGGCACCCAGACATCTGAGCAGGTCCAGCCAGCTGCTGATGGTGTTTCTCAGGGATCAGGGGATGCAACTCGTTGTGTGTGAGCTGTTGAAGCTGCACACTGGGCTCAGCTGCTGCTATAGTTTGAACTGCCTGCAGCAGGCCGAGTGGAGAATGGTATGTCACCCCCAGAAACAGGAAGCCCGCCGGAAGCAGAAAGCAACACACAGGAAAGAGCAAGTCTGTCTCCCACTGCCAGCCTTGCAGCCTCCAACTAGCACCCCCCGTTGCAGAGACTAAAGGGAGCAGCTGGCAAAGCCGAGCTGTGGAGGCAGAATCCTAGCATCACCAAAGGCACAGCAGGGTGGGTTTGGGGCACAGAGGCAATGACTTCATGACTGGCCCCACATCCTCTTTCAGCCTTCTGGTTGGTGCAGCCTCCTGAGCAGCAGTCTGGGGGACAGCCTGTATGTCAGGGACATGCCTGGTTTACCTGGTCATCCTCCTCAGAACCTGGTGCCTGTCCCTGGCAGAGTAATCCCTAGTGTGTGTTATGCCCAAGTGAATTATGTGGCAGGAACCCATATAGGGCAAGTGTGTCCTGGGGCAACTGCATAACCCTGGGCTTTAGAGTCTGTCTGTCTTTCTAGAGGTGTGATTCCAGGCTTTCTCTGGAGTCCTGCATAGGGCGTGGCAAGCAGGTGTTGCACCTGGACTGGAATCACCTGGGGCAGGTATGGCCCAGGCCTGGTGGATGTGCCTCAGCTCCTTCTCATTCTCATCCACTTTCTGATGAATTCAACAAGAGGATCCCAGCTCCACCACTTCAAAGCCACTGTGTGGCTTCGAGCAGGTTATTGGACCATTCAGAGATTCAGTTTCCCTAGAATGGCCTCTCAGTGCTTTAATCCCTGCACCAGGAGACAGGGAGAGACTCTTTGGTCCTTTTCATCCCATCCAATCCTCTCCCCTTCCCTCTGCTCCTTGCAGGAGTGATATTTTATCATAATGTATTAAATTTTTGCTTTGAAGGCAGTTAATATCATCTTGGAGAAAAGTGAAGACCCAGGACAACTGGAGTTGTCCTGGGCAGAGTTGGTGGACAGTCTCAGGATAAGGCAGGACACCAGAGTGTGGAAAGGGGGAGCAAAAGAAGAGAGCATGCTCAGAGGGCAGGGCTTCTGCACCCACCTGAGGGAAGCAGGGGACCAGGTGCACACCATGCCCTGGGTTCCCTATGTGTTTCAGTGCAGTGGAGCTTTTTAGTAGACTCCTCAGGAGAGGTTTGAGCCTCTCAGCCTCCAGCTGCTCTGAGCAAAACATCAAGGGATAGTTGGGATAAGGGGCTCAGAAAGATTTATGCACCATGTGAGAAATGGGATTAGGCCAGTTCTCAATGCAGAGTAAATGTTCCAACCATAAATGATAGTTTTTAGCTCCTTCATGGCAGAATCAAGTCTGCCTGTCTTAAAAGCCTGCAGGGGAATTACCTCTCTTATTAATTTCAAATTCTTTCAGGACAGGGGCCAGCTCTGGTGCTGTTCAGAGAATAGGTAGCTCAGTAAGTGTTAGGCCTGTGTGGCAGCATGACCCAGGCCACTGTTGAGGCAGCAGTGTGAGTGGTGGCAGATGTGACATTTCCCAACGGGGAAGAGTGGCAGGGGGGCAGAAGGGAGCGAAGTGCAGGACGCTCTTTCTCAGGCAGGGAAGGGATCAATGAAGAACTTCATGTCCAAAGGAGGCTAATTGGGTCCTGAGGACTGACGGATGTTTTTAGACCTGCTTGGCATCCTCCCAGCCATGGAGCACCTGCTTCTCCAAAATTCATTTAGTTTCCCTTTGTTGATTGCAGCTCTTACGTGAGGAGTGGTTTAGGCTGTTTCCTTCTTTTCTTTTTTCTTTCCATGAACCACTCTAGTGGGAAGATTCTGGTTCCTAGTCACTTAGAACTGGGACTGATGGGCTGGGTCAGAGTGACATTTCTCTGAGGACTCAGCACAGTGAGTGCCAGGCCCCCTCCCTCCGCCAGGCTGTCCTGCTCAGTTCTGGCAGAGTTTGGACTCCTTTCCTTGGAATCCTGTGTGGGCGGGGGAGGGCTGGCGGGTGGAGAGGTGTCAGATCCCAGACTCCTGGCGCTTCTTCCTTGGATCCTGACATACAGGTGGACAGACTTCCCCTTCCTTCCCCGCTTTATAGCTGTCCCTGCTGGGCCACCCAACTTGAAACATGGAGCCACAGAACTCGTAGAGAAGTATGGCTGTGGAGTTGCCTGCCTGGGTCTGAATCCAGACGCCTACCTATAGTTTAACTACCACACGGAAATATTGGGAGGCTCAAGTGAGATGATCGGGGCTAATGCTTGGCACGGGGATATGAGTGTGAAGGAAGTGTTACCAGCTTTTGTTGGTAGAAGGGCACAGGGGTTTCTTGTGGTTGTTTTAATAAACTGCCGTAAACTGGGTGGCTTAAAACAACAGTCACTTTTTTTCCTGGAGTTCAGAAGTCCAAACCCAAGGTGTTGGCAGGGCTGTACTCCTTCTGGGGGTTCTGAGGACAGTCTGTTCCCAGACTCCTTCTGTTGCTGGTGGCCACTGTGCTTCTTGGCTTGTGTCCCCAGGGCTGCCATCTTCAAGGTCAGCACTTCCAGTTTCGTCCTGATCCGGCTTAACACAGCCTCATCTGTGTGTGGTCAGATCTCCCTCTGCCTCGCTCACAGAGATACAAGTGATTGCATTTATCCAGGATAATTTTCTCTCTCTAGAGCCTTAATCTTATCTGCAAAGGCTCTTTTGCCATATAAGGCCACCATCATAGCTTTTAGGAACTAGGGTGTTGAAGTCTCTTAAGTGACCATTTTTCAATTTACCAAAGAGGGACAAGTTGGAGGGAGGGAGAGAGATTTGAATGGTTTTGGTGATTGTCTTAGGACAGGTTTCTCACTAGCAGACTCTTGGATGAGGATTCCCAGGTGTTAGGTTTATTAGGAAAGTGCTTCTGGGAGAAACTGTCAAGAGATGGAAGAAACAGGTCAGAGAAGGGGAACAAGCCCATAGATGAGATGTGAAGTGCCAGTCTCACCCTATCCACTCAGAGCCTTAAGAGAAAACTTACTGGTTGGCACCAGCATGCAGTGGCACACACCTGTAATCCCAGCTACTCAGGAGGCTGAGGCAGGAGGATTATAAATTGGAAGCTAGCTTGGCAACTTAATGAGACTCTGTCTCAAATAAAAAATAATTTTAAAAAATGGTATGGATGCGGCTCAGAGGTAGAGCACCCCTGGTTCAACCTCTAGTACTGTAAAAAGAGAGAAAAAGAAAAAGCTCACTGATGAAATTGAATCTTGCTTTTATCAATACCCAATCCTACTTCCCCTCTTTCCTTTCCTGAGGAAATTATTGTTATAAATTTGGTATTTTCCTCCTCTCCTGGTCCATTAAAAAATTCAGTAGAGGGTTGAGGTTGTGGCTCAGCAGTTGAGCACTTGCCTCGCATGTATGAGGCACTGGGTTTGGTCCTCATCACCACATAAAATAAATAAAGATATTGTGTTCATCCACAACTAAAAAAAATTTTTTTTAAAGACTAAAAATTTTCAGTAGATATCTGTGTTTGTAAGCAAGATGAAGTATTGCCTTTGTATTTTCCAAAAGCTATATAATTATATAAATAAATGATGTCTCACTTTATACATATTTTTGGCACTTTGTTTTTGCACTTAGTGTAGGGTTTGGGGAATCTGTTCATGTTGTGACATAGATATTAAATTCATTCATTTTAACTACTTTAATATATTTCACTTTGTACTGAGTCATTAGTTGGTGAAAATTCAGGTTGTTTAAAAGTGTTTTCATTACTAAAACAAAGCCAAGGTGTCTCCTTCCCCTTGTAGAGTTTCTCTGGGGTTGCTACTTGGGAACTTTCTGGAGCATAAAATACATGCATTTGAAAATTTTAATAATGACTGCAAACCTGCCCACCAAATGGCTCTGCTAATTTATTCCCCCCAGCAGTGGATGAATGCTCCCATTTTTCTCATGTTCTCACAAAAATTATTATTGTCAGACTTCAAATTTTTCCAAAACTCAAGGATAGAAATGATATCCTAATGTTTTAATTTGGTTTTTGAGAGATCTTTTCATGGTTTCATTACCATTTGGGCTCCTCTCTTGAATTACCTGAAGGGGGGATGAGGGGGAGAGAGAGAGAAAAAGAGAGAGAGAGAGAGATGGAGAGAGGGAGAGGAACATCTCTCACCCTTCTTCTGTTGAGTGCCTTTATTTCTACTGAGTTGTAGACAGTTTTTATATATTTTTGAAGCACTTCTTTGCTATTTTATGTTGCAAATAACTTCTAATCTGTCACCTTTTGACATCTTTCTATGACTATGTCAAGTATGGGTGCTCCTAGACTTATGATGGAGTTCATTCTGACAAACCTACTATAAATTGAAAACTTCTTAAGTTTAAAATGCATTGGACACCCCTTCAAACTTCCTCATTTAGCCATATGGGGCTCCAGGGGTGTGGGTGGTTTCCCTGGTGATCTTGGGGATGACTAGGAGCTTCTCGTGCTCAGTATGGTGAGAGGGCCTGGTAACAGAGGTTGCTAGCCCAGGAGGAGATCAAAATTCAGAATGTGAAGTACAGTTTCTACTGAATGTTAAGGATTTTGCACCATCTGAAAGCCAGAGAAAAAATTAAAGCATTTTAAGTATTGACTATCTGTAGAGTAATACCCCATGTTTTTAAACCTCTCAAATTGATGATGATGATGATTGAACACTTAATTAGATCCTACTGATTTCTCTACTCATAACTTATTGTTATGGACCAAATCACATCCCCTCAAAATTCAAGTTGAACTCCCAGTACCTCAGAATGTAACTGTATTTGTAGATAAGATCTTGAGAGAGTTAATGAAGTTATGAGGTCTTTAGGGTGGGCCCTAATTCAATGACTAATGTCCTTATGAGAAGAGGAAATTTGGACACAGACACATGCATTCACAGAGGTAAGGCTTCCTGAGGACACTGAGAAAGTAGCCATCTGCCAGCCTGGGAGAGGGCCTCAGCAGAAGCAGACCCACTGACACCTAGACCAGACTTCTGGCCTCCAAAACTGTGAGAATGTAAGTTTCTGTAGTTAAGCTACCCACTGTGGCACTTTATAGGGCAGCCCTAGCAAAGGAGGACACATGTCTTTTCTTTGCTCCTCCCTCCCTCTCCCTCTTTCTTTCTTTCCCTCCCTCCCCTCTTCTTTCTTCTTTTCTTTCTTTCTTCCTACCCCCTGCATTTCTTACTAATTCCAGTCCTTTCAGGGAGATCTTTGAGTCTTAAACTATATATTTATTTCACTTCATCCTAATACACCTGGTAAGTCTCAAGTGGTAGTTTATGTGAATGTAGGAGTGAGGCATATTTCTAAAATAGTCTAAATGGAGTAAGCCCCACCCATCAAATTGTACCCCCATCGGGAATAATTCTCTTTGGTCATTTCCTCAAAGGGACATGCCAAAATACATGAGGGCTTATTTACAATTATGTGGACCCTTTCAGTCTGGACATATTGAAATAGGAGGAGGGAGGAACATGATCTACTTTTCAATCCCTCTGAGGGTATTTTTCCTCAGCATATGAAGATGCGAGTCTGTTTTCTTACAGGGTCCATGTTGATGGAGCTGTCCTATTATCTGATGGCCATTCTTTTGTGGGTAATCTACAAATAGCTTTTATCATTTTTTCTTTGTAGATGTGGATGTCTATTTCTCCTGCTTTATGCTCAGTGTGCATAAGGCCACATGTCTTTCCGAATCTCTGAAAAAACCTTAGCCATTATCTGTTGGGGATAAGAACTCCTCTTAGGCATAATGAGTGTCTCTCTGCTTCCCTTATGTATCTTACTTCCCTCTCAGATTTCATCTTTTTTAAAAAACAATGAATGTATGCTTTATTTTCATTTTAAATATTAGCAAGCATTTTTAAAATTATTTTTAGTTGTAGATGGACACAATACCTTTATTTTTATGTGGTGCTGAGGATCGAATCCAGTGCTTCACACGTGCTAGGCAAATGCTCTACAAATGAGCTATAACCCCGGCCCCTCAGATTTCATATCTCTTTTTATATTTATATCTCTGCAGTTTCTTTCAGTGACTAATGATTATTTAACCTAACTAATTGATTTTTAATTTTAAAGAATCAATTATTGTTCATTTCTATAATTTACTTTGGCATCTTCTGTCATTCTGTTGACCTCTTCAAATAGAAGAGATGTTTTTGCCTTATGAATTTATTCCTTCTCTAATTTCTTTGAATACTTTGAGTGTAGCTCTTTTAAAGTCCCTTTCCGACTTCTATATGATTTTCAGTTTCTTGCTTGTGTTTGTTGGTTGAATCTGCTGATTTTTGCTCCCCGCTTTAGATTTCTTCACATGCTCTGCAGTTTTGTCTTCTGTGGGGTTCTACGTGTGCCTTGGCTGTGGAGATACTGCTCTGGAGTGGCACTGTGATCACATCCACTGTACCTGGTGGATGAACAGCCTCTGGGCCAGTATTCAGATGTGTACCTAGTCTCAGGACACCACAGCCTGCTGGCAGCAGAACACCTGTCCATAGCCTCATGTTACACAGACGAGATGTTCAGATGTCTTATGTATGATTATTTCCATCTTAGCCTAAGGTAAGTGGTTCAGTTTTCTGCCTTTTATTCAGGCCAGGAAGCAGTTTTCTAAATCCCAGTTCCTAGCCAGGAGAGCCCTTTCCTGATTCCTGACTTTATTCAGGGAATTCGGTTCCAGTTTCCTTGCTCTTTGCAAGATTGTGCTCCTAGCTGGGTACAATGCCTGTCATCCCAATGACTTTAGAGGCTCAGGCAGGAGGATCTCAAGTTCAGTGCCAGCTTCAGCAACTTAGTAAGGCCCTGTCTCAAAATAAAATATAAAAAGGGCCAGGGATGTAACTCAGTGGTAATGTACTCCTGGGTTCAATATCCAGTACCCCCCCTCCCAAAAAAGGCTGTGCTCCTAGGTAGAAACATTAAACTTGTAGTCTTTTATACGCTCTAAGATTCCTTTCATATGGAATTCTGGAAAAGCCTAAACTGTAGGGATAGAAATAGATCAGTGGTTGCCAAGGGCAAGAGGTAGGGAAAGGGGTAGACTACACAGGGCAGAGGGAAGTTTGGGGGTGACACAACTGTTCTCTGCCTTAATATATACATATATAGTTTTACAACTGTGTTTGTCAGAACTGACAGTACTATACGCTGGAAAGGATGAATTCTACTGTGTGTGAATTACACCTTCATCTCATTTAAAAAAATTTTTTTAGTTGTCAGTAGACCTTTATTTTATTTATATATGGTGCTGAGACTCAAACCCAGTGCCTTACAACATGCTAGGCAAGTGCTCCACCACTGAGCTACAACCCCAGCCCCTTCATCTCATTTTTTAAAAGACGCAAGATAATAAACAGTACATACAGGTAAATGTAGGTTTGGATAACTTGTAAAAATGCTAGCCTCTGAGGCATACAGCACTTCAACCTTTGATCATAACCGTGAATCTCTTCTTCATTTCAACAGCCTGATTGTTTTAGCTTCTGAGCTTGGGGTATAGATTTTGAAATTTACTTTTCTGTATTTTACCCAACATTTCTACATTTTGGAGTGGGAAGGGGACTGGCCATGTCAGCTCAGATCACCACTTTGACCTCTTCAGGGTCCTGGCACTTCTGGTCAGAAAGTCCCCTGAGGGGCCTCAGTACCCCAGCAAATACATTTTCCAAATAAGCAGCATGCTGTACAGGCAGGGCCTTGTTTTTCTCCTCTGGATGCTGGGTCTTTGTCCTTTCTCCTACTCTGGAGGTCTCCTTGGGAAGCACCCCAACACCCAGTTCTGCTTCTGATGCCCTGAAGTGCACTCTGCCCCAGCGGGCTGGAGCCTCCCTGCAGCTGCCGAGGACCAATCACCCTGGAACACTGTGTCGGTGCTGTTAGTGCCACATTCCTCCTGCTCCAAGTGACTAAATGACCCCCAGACTTGACTCAGCATGTGAAAAGTCACTGCTCTGGCATCTGCCCTAGTGCATGCTGGTTGCTCAGTCATTTGGGGGAAGTAGTGGCATTGCATTTGACAAAATTAGAAGCTGTGACACTGAAAATATGCAAACTCCAAAAGGTAGCACTACTTCTGCCTTCATGACCCACACTGGCTCTTGAAATGAGCTAAAGTCACTAAAAGTGTTGAAGAAGTTACAAATCCTTCTCTGCTTCACTGAGAATGAACTTTCCAAGCCTCATAAAAAAGAAAAATGGAATCATTTTTTAAATCATTAAAAGTATGCAATTGATATATTATTTTCTCAAAAATTTAAGAGCACAGTTAAAAATTCAGAGTAATACAATATTTTTGTAAGACATACATTTTGCTTCTGTCTTTGAGAAGTCGGGTACAGAAAGGTAGAGAGAAAGAGAGAATATCAGAAAGGGAATGCCTCAGCCGGGTGCAGTGGCTCAAGCCTATAATCCCAGCACTTAGGGAGGCTGAGACAGGAGAATCGTGAGTTCAAAGCCAGCCTCAGCAACGGCAAGGCGCTAAGCAACTCAGTGAGATCCTGTCTCTACATAAAACACAAAATAGGTCTGGGGATGTGGCTCAGTGGTCGAGTGCCCCTGAGTTCAATCCCTAGTACCAAAAACAAAAAAACAAAAAAAAGAAAGGGAACACCTCCCTGGAGGTCATCTAGTACAGCCCTCTGCTTTCACTGCTAAGGAAACAGGCTTAGAAAGAGGAGTGACCTACTCAAAGCCACGCAGTTGACTAGTAAGTAGTAGAGCCCAGGGTAAGATCATAGAACCCAGGTCTCCTGAATCCTACTTTAGGACTTGTCTCACTGAGCCTACCTTCTTGGAGGTCTCAGATCAGCTGTGCAGATGGAGATCCCAGGGGACAGTTGTCCTTGGTAAGTTCCCTGGGCCTAAGCCCACAGGAAGTGGGGGCAGCAGGCTAAGAGGTGAGGGTTGGGGAGGCAGGGCAGAGACAGAGGCTCCTGGGCTCCTTTAGCATAGCCTGGAAATGAGGACTTGAGTCTTCAGGCCCTGAAGTGGGGAAGCACTGCTGCTTCCAGGAAATGATGAGGGACCAGGTCCCTAAGCTCACTAACGGGGCCTGCTGTAATGAGGAGGTGGGTCTGCAGGGAGATGATCTCACCCCCAAAAGGGCCAGAGTGATTTGTGCAACCTGATCTGTGCGACATCTTAGCCACTAGAATGGTCTCCAGCACTGAAGGTGTTCATGGCTTCACCCACCCCTGACTAGCCAGGGGTCTTTAGGGGAGTGACTTGGCAGGAGCCAGAGAAGAGTTCATTGTATGACTACATTGCTTACAATTGCCAGCACAAGTGGAGAAGAAAAAGGAGACCAACTTTTACTCTGTTTTATCACTATTTAAAATTCTCTGCCTACAATCCATCCTGATTTTTGGTACCCAGGAGAGACTGCTCTCACCACCAGGGTCCTCCTGCATTTAGACCCTCCCGCCAGCTCTCTGTGGTCTACTGACGATGAGGCTGGATGGCTGGTGTGGCCACCTCCAGATGAAAGAACAACTGGGAAAGAGAGGTTTTACTGTTTCCAGCCTTGACAATGGAGGGTGGCAAGGAAGGGGGCTGCCGGGGTACCATGCCCTTCAACCCCTATCCCTAGAAAAGTAGCCTAACTTGGGAGTTTTCTCACCAATCAAGAGAGACCACCAGGTCCTGGCAGAGCCCTATAGAGCTCTTGCCAAGGCCCACTTGGACAGAGCTGAGCAGCACAGCACTTAAGAGGCAGGTCCCACAGGAAGGAGGCCAGGAGCAGGTTTGTGGGTGTGGTGTGGCTTGATGCTGAGTGATCTGATAGGGCTAAGTGCCAGGGGCTCCTTTATTCATCCAAACTCACATTCCAAAGTGTTTGTGAGAAGTCAGCATTAGCCTAAACAATCTCAATCCAAAATATCTGTCCCAATGAACAAATTCCATTAGAAAAACAGATTTTAAAAAAGCTGATATTTGGCTGCTACCGCTTAAATACACTTTTCTATATATCTCATCACCAGTTACCAAAATTTAACACTCCCCATGGTGCTGCTGAATACTCCTGTTGAATATTCCAATGAGCAAATTAAACAAGCTCAGTGACATGTTTGCTTGGCCAACAGAGCTCTGCATATTGGCTCTGGTGAACCTACCCTTCAATTTTCCATCAGCTGGCATCTCTAGGGTGACCTAGACTCACTCTTGTGGATGGAGACAAGGAGTCAGAGTCCTCAGGGATGAAAGGCAACATTGTATATGCTACGCGGAATGGGGGTGTAGCCAGCCCCCGATGGTCCCTGGGAGGCTTTGTCTGCTCCCTGCACAGCTTTAGCTGCCTGGATTGTCTCCAGTGAGCAGCGTCCACATAGCTAAGGGGAACTTGTGGTTTAGCTTCCCAAGGGCCATGTTAGAGATTTGCAGTAGAAACACTTGGGTGGTGCTTGTCTTTGATGTGATGTGTCCGCAGCTCTGGAGGAGTCAGGAACCTGAGGTCTCCTCTTTCTCTGGAAGAAATGGGCTGAATGCTTGAGAATCCAGTGAAGACTATTTGTAAACATGTTGAAGACCTGAGTCTGGGCAAGACAGCTGTGTACCATAAAGCTCAGAGCACGACAGGGTGCATGTGGCGGCCATACACATTTGCTGATCTGGTCTTTGGGGGATGGGGTGAAGCTGCACCATCTGTGACTCTACTAAGTGCAACCCTGGGAGCACTTGAGGGTGATCTGGGGTGGGTAGGGGGTCCTGGAGCAGAAGTCCTGTGCAAAAGCCACCATTACACAATATTTCCTAAGGATCTGTCATATCCAGTCCTTGTTAGCATGAAAGACTCTCAGTACTGTTTGCAAAAAAAAAGTGTCAGTTTAATTTGCAAATAATCACAAAGTGCTAGGTATGTATACGGGAGAAGGGTAGCCAGGATATGGTTTTGAGTAATAGAGGATGTTCTGCTGCTTTTAGAGTGTTGCCAAACTGATCCCTTTCTAAAAACAAAATACATATTTGTTGATTGACTTGATGGTTAATTATAGTTCTGCCTGCCAATCCACACAGCTACTCCATAAGACATGTTTAATCATTGTTGATGTTTTTCTAAGTGTAATGTTGGCAGAGTTTAGAGTCTTAAAAAATTTTTTTTTCTGGGTAAAGAGGCTTCTTCATGCTGGGGATGATGATAAGTGTACATTGTAAAGGTCTAAGAGCTTCATGTAGCACAGGCCTAATTAAGCTGCACTGTGATGAGCTAGAAATGATTTTATTAAATTGCCAGGTCTTGGGAATGGCAGCAAATTTGAGACACTTGAAAGAGAGACTCACAGTGCTATCTGGATGTCTGAGGCTACTTGAGTCCTAGCCAGGCCTAAGATCCTGACCCTGAGGCAGGGGTTCCACACTTGGTATGTGCCCCTGGTAGCATCTCTTTTTATAGCATCCCTCAGTTCCAGCACTGCTGGGAAGTACTTTATGTACCCCTTGCCTCTCTTATAAAGAGACAAAATTTTCCAGAACATCACTAGCAATACATATATGAGTCAAATTTTATTTTAAAAATTTCACAGTGAGTAGGAGAATGCCTGCTCAGCAGAGGAACACACTACACTGGAAAAAGAACATTCCTAAGTATGCAAGTTGCTGAACAAGTGGTTGGTGTCCCCGTTGCTCACCTAGTGGAATTTATTGGGTTTTTCAAAGTAGAGGGCAAGCATATTGGTGTGTTATTTGTCTATTGTTGCATAACAAATCGCCCAACACTCGGGCTTAAAACAGAAATAGCTATTTAATAGCGCTCATGGTTTCTCTGGGCCAGAGAGTCAGGAGTGGCTTGGTGGAACAGTTCGGGCTTGGGATCTCTCTTGAGGCTGTGGTCATCTGGAGGCTCGTCCAGGGTAACTCATTGTCAGACTGGAAAGTGGGTGCTGACTGTTGGTGGGCCCCTCAGCTCCTGTCCAGTCCATGGGAATGCTTGAGTGCCTTCTCATCATGGCCACTGGTTTCTCCAGAGTGATCTGGAAGGCCACAAAGGAAGCTGCAATGTCTTTTATGGCTCAGCCTTGGATGTCACATGCCATCTCTTTTGCCATATTCTTTGTCACCCAGATCACCTCTGATTCAGTGTGAAAAGAAACCAACGAGGTTTGGCTAACCAGAAGGTGAGGATCAATGGGGGCTATCTTGGAAGCTGGCTACCATGGTCAGTATACAAAGCAAATGCACTTCTAGGAGCCACCAGTTCTGCTTGAACGTACCCAGTCAGTACCAATATTGGTTCAACAGGGCCATGGAGCTGATTACTTCCCAATGCTATAGGGCCATATTTTTTATAAACTGAGGCTCAGTACTACCTTAGACAAGACCTTCTTTGCTTCTCTGTGTTCATGGTGTTGCTCTGAAGAACAGTAAACGTTTCTCACCCAGGTTTTGTCTAGATTAGAGTGCTTGGGTGCCTGCAGGGGTTGCTTTCATCTAGAGGACTTTGATGGGGATCAGTGAAAGCCCAGCATCTGTTCAGCTTTCTCCCATACTTAGCACAATAATGGTTGTTATTTCATTCAAATCTAAGTGTAGCTATTGCATGCAAATCAATTATAAAGGAGACATTTCTCAGGAAAAGAAACATCATCTTTGGCTAGTCAAGCTACTTAATTGCAACAGAGAAAGCAATTATGCTAATTTAAGCTCAAAAGAAACTTCCTGATATTGGATCCTTTTCACTGGGAAAGTCAGAGAACTGAGTTTAGAAAATGAACCATACAGAAAGGTGAACAGCAATTCCCAGCCAAACCACTGCCTAGAACCAGACTGGGGAGATGTTATTGTCACATCTGCTGGGAACCACAGAGCCTCAGCTGGCATTCCTGCCACCCTACTGCCACCACTGCCCTAGGACATAGGACACTTATTATTCCTGGCCCTGCTACCACCCCTTGATGGCACCATAGCCAGGTTCTGCCATCTCTGGAATGTTTTCCTGTTGACTCTCCTGCTTTTCATTCTCAGATCCTGGCTCAAGTCTGGGGAAGGTGGGAATCTGATTTGCTGAATCTAAACCATGTGCTCATCTCCTAGTCATGAGGGAGACTGGAAAGACAATCTTCCAGGTTTCCATGGTGGGAGGAGGGTTCAGCTTCCTATGAAGACTCATAAGTTGGTAGACTCACAAACACAAGAACTGTTACAGTTTCTGGTCCATCAAAACAATATGGTAAAATAATAACAACAAAACATAAAAACGCCCAGTATAATTAGTTCCTGACTCGAAAACAACATGTTGAGTTGCTCCCCCCCCACCCTCCGCAGTACAATTAGTTCCTTCCTGGTAAACAACATGTTGGGTTGATTTTTTTTTTTTCCCCCACCTGGAGGAACCGTGAGAAATTGACTTGGGCTGACTTATTTGTCAAAAGACCAAAGAATGTCTACAAAATGTCCAGTGAAAAATAACATCAGGGCTGGAGTAGGCAGCTCAGTGGTAAAGCACTTGCCTAGCACCTGCAAGGTCCTGGGTTTAATCCTCGGCACCACAAAAAGAAAAAGAAATAACAACATTAATGTGAGAAGGCTTGCAACTGGGCTGGTGATGTAGAGTGCTTGCTCACCGTGTATGAGGGCCCATTCCCAGCACATGAAACGGAAAGGATACAAAGAAATACTTACAACTCAAATAGAAGAACAAATAGAGCTGGGGTTGTAGCTCAGTGATAGAGCACTTGCCTAGCATGTGTGAGGCACTGGGTTTGATTCTCAGCACCATGTATAAATAATTGCAATAAAGGTCCATTGACAGCTAAAAAAATATTAAAAAAAAAATTAGAAGAACAAATAGCTCAATTTAAAAACTGGTCAAAGGATCCAAATAGACATTTCTTCAAAGCAGATGTACAGATTGCCGATGAAAGTTGCTCAATGTCATTAGCCATCAGGGAAATACAAATCAAAATCACAGTGAGTTGCCATTTCACATTCAGAAAAATGGGTATAATAAAATGACAGATTATAACAAGAGTTGGTGAAGGTGAGGAGGAATTGGAACCATCACACATTACTGGGGGAATATAAAATGGTACAGCCATATTGGAAAACAGTCTAGCTATTCTTCAAAAGAGTAAACATAGAGTTATCATATGACCTAGCAATTCTATTCCTGGAAATATAACCAAGAGAAATAAAAATATTTGTCCTATTGGACAAAAATTTGTGCATAAATGTTTACAGAAACATTATTTATAATAGCCAAAAGGTGGAAACAACCCAAACTTCCATCAGCTGATGAGTGGATAAACAAAATATGGTATATATTTATACAATGGAATATTATTTGACCATAAAAAGGAATAGTATACAGATATTTGCTACAATACAGGTGAATATTAAAAAAAAGTGAAATATGCCAGATTCAAAAAGCTAGGTATGATATGATTCCATTTATATGACAGATCCAGAATAAGCAAATCCATAGAAAGACAGTAGATCAATGTTTCTTAGGGCTGGGAAGGGGTGGGGGACTAGGAGAGATAGATAGGGTTTCCTTTCAAGATGAGAAAAATGTTCTAAAATTGAGTTGCCATGGTTGTACATAACTATGGCTATACTAAAACCCGTCAAACTGTATATTTTAAAGAGATGAATTATATAATGTGAATTATATATCAATAAAACTATTATTTAAAAGAAGAAATACTTGCTTATGATAGAAAAGTAAAAAGGAAGAAGCCAGGCATGGTGGCACAAGCCTGTAATCCCAGCACTTTGGGAGGCTGAGACAGGAGAATCATGAGTTCAAAGCCAGCCTCAGGAACAGCGAGGCACTAAGCAACTCAGTGAGACCCTGTCTTTAAATAAAATACAAAAATAGGGCTGGGGATATGGCTGTATGGTTAAGTACCCCTGAGTTCAGTCCCTGGTACCCCCCCAAAAAGGAGAGAAAATTATAACTTTATTAAATATTAACATTTTGAGCATCTCCTTTCATTTTTTTTCCAGGCAAAGCTTTCTTAAAATTTTATTTTATGTATTTTTGAGCATATTACATATTTAATTTTATCCAGTTTTTTTTTGTCTAACGTTAATATTTCACATGTTTGTATTACAATCTGTCATACAAGCATCGTTTTTAGCAATCACATAATATATTTTACCCAGTGGCTGTTAAGCCCCTCAAGCATTTCCCCCTGTTGAGCATTTAAATTATCTCCATTTTTTCCGGCTATCATGCCTATGCTTTGATGAGCATCTTTGTTCATGAAGTTTATTTGAGATTTAAAATTATTCCTTGGGATAGATTCAAATGGTGGGATTATTGGGGTAAAGAGCTTGCATATTTTAAGGCTCTTGATATGTAGTGCCAGCTTGTTTTGCAAAGGAGATTTTCTCTTTTAAAACATGCCCTTTAAGAGAAAGAAAATATCATGCTTCACTTCCTCTCAAACCCCTGTGGCCTAAATTCAGTTTTTTCCTTTGATCCCCTGCATTTTCCTTCTCCCTCCTCATTCCCGTTGGAAATGGATCTGCACTGTAATACATGCGGTCAATACGGGAGGCTTTTCCACCTGTGCCTCTGAGGTGATTGCTGTCTGATAACATCCACGCCAACATATTGGATTTGTTTCAAGGCATAAATGCACAAGGACAAATAACACAGGAGAAGAAGCCAAGCAATGACATTTGGAAGCTGAGGAGGCGCTGCCAAGTGGTAACTGACCCAGCAGACCCAGTGAAGCTGAACGGGAAGTCAGTGGGGGCTGGAGAGACCCAGCCCAAGGAGGTCTGTGGATGGTGCTCAGGAATTAGGGGCACCTTTTTCTTCTGAAAGTAACAGTACAACCAGGACTCAAAAGAGAGGACCGGTTATGGTCTGATGTCCAAGATCACCTTGCCCACTTGGTGCCCCCAGACACCTGTCTGCTCTGCACCTCTGATGAAGACTGTGGTTTTATTCTCAGAGGATGCTAGGCTGGGGACCTGGGGCCCAGATGACGACGGCAGTGCTGTGTTGACAACAGGAGGATTATGTGAAAGTCTTGATGGTCAGCAATTGTGCACCGCACCCCTCTGCCCCTCCCTAGCTTCCAGAACCCGGCTGCCGGGTGTACATGCTGCAGGCAGGAGATAGATAAATCTTCTCCAGGACCCAGGCTGAGAAAAAAACCCCAAATACTGACATCGAGGTTATGAAATGGCCCAGTTAGTTCCCAAATGGCCTGGTTAGCTCATTTGACTGGTTAACCTACAGTCAACAAGCCCTGGACACACATGTGGTACTTTCTGTCAGCACGCTCCTGCAGCACCCTGAAATATGATCAACCAACGACTATTTAATCTCCCATCCAAGTCATTTAGGGTTCCTTATAAAGTTTTATGTTTTATTGATGCCTTGCACATTAATTTTTAAGTTCATTTCTGCATTTTGTTGTCAGTTGTAAAAGAAACTTTCCTCCATGTATTTTCACATTAATTATTGGCTACATTTGTGTGAAAGTTATTGCTTTTTGTTTTTCTTTTATATCCTACTACTTGGTCCACATTCCTTATTAATTCTTAAAATTTTCAGATGAACCTTGGGCTTTGTGGGAAGACGATTACACATCTGCACTTTATGACAAGGTATCTCCTCTTCCTTTTCTGTAGTTACATTTCTTTCTTCTGGTTTCTGTGCCTTGGTCCAAGTTTCAGAAGATTGTTAGTGGTTGATAGCCATCGTGCTTGCCTGTCCTTGACTTTGATAAGATGGCCTCTAAGCCCCTTGCTATTAGTTCCTATGTTTGAAGTTGGTTTAAGAAAGATATTCTTTATTATATAAAGGGAGCATTCTTTTCCCTTTTCTTTCCTCTGTCCATTTTAGGAATAGATGTGAATTTTATCAAAGTCTTAGTACTAAGTTGTGCATGTCATTTTCTTTTGACTTTCTGATATGTTGTGCTGAATAAATTAGTGTCCCTTCAGGAACCATGTTTTGAATGGGTTGATTAGATATAGTGGCTGAATCATGAGAGAACACAGTCTTCCTGGGTCCATCCCCATGAGCAGCATCCCTGTGGTCTTCCCTCCCTGGCAGCTTCTGCCACCTCCACACACCCTGCAGGCCCTCTCAGGATGGAGAGGTCATTCTAATCTCTTACCACTCAAAATGTGGTCCACAGACCTACAGCTTCAGCATAACCAGGAAAGTATTAGAAATGCAGAATCTCAGAGCCCATTTCAGACCTACTGACTCAGAATGACATTTACTGAGTGAGACACCACCTACCTCACAAAGAGATTCGTGTGCACATCAAAGTCTCAGAAACCTTGTTCTCACATAGGGAGGGGTACAATAGCTTCTCTTTGTTTCTCTTCTGTTGACAGGACAACCCTCAGTCCCATACAGCAGATATGGAAGGAAGTTCTAGGGTGCTCACACTGTATGTGCCCATATGAGGACAGACATAGAGACAGAGAGAGGAAGCAGGCCTGGGGATATACATATACGTGCATGAGCCTTTTGGGGAAAGTGTCATGAGTGATCAGCATTCAAAGGTAATGACATGGGACAGGGGGTGCCTGGGTTAGTGCAGGGAGGAGAGCCAAGAGAGAGGGCAGTAGATTTTTCTAGAAAGGAGCACCTGATGATTTGATGTAACCAACTGCACATGGTGACTCCTAAAGTGCCTGAGCTGTGGGGGAGGGGATGCTGGTGGTTAACCATCCCTAGACCTGATGGTTAGCAGCCCTGGGAGGTAGGATTTCCTCTCAGAGCATTGATCTGTTAAGAAGACTTAGAATCATAAAGACCTTGCTTCTTTCTTCTTCAGAAAGTATCCAGCCTCTGCATGTGCTCCCTCATTTGTACAACAGACAGACATCCTGATCTCCAAGCCAAGCTCCAAGAGGACTCAGGGATGGTGAGGACCAATTAGAAAGCACAAAGGAAGTTCACTGTGAGCTCAGAGTTGGGGGGGTGCGGGGGTGGTGAATCAAAGGGGTCTCCAGCAGGACTGGCACCATAGGACAGTGTCATTGCCACCAGACACACAGGATTCCTTGTGCTTGTGCAGGGAGCTCAGAGGAAACCAGCAGAGCACAGGGATGTCTTTTCAACTGACCCCCAGGTTCACATGAGAAAGCCATATTGCACAGCATTATTTTAACCCTGGAACATAGACTGAGTTGACTTCAAAGAGACTTGAATGTCAAAAGCATTTTGATAGTAAGTTTTACAAGTGAGACAAGAAGTCATCATTTAAGACAGCACTAGGGAGAGTGACTTGATGGTACAGCTCTTATAGAACTGGGGGGAAGACCAAAGAGTGAGATTAACCATCTACTCTACAGACGGGATTTTATAACAGGCACAGGAGAACTAATCCTGCTGAGGAATTGCAGTTTTTCAGACTGGTGAGTCATCTTTGGGCAAGGAGATAGGGAAGGGACTATCATGACAGAAGTTCTTCCCCTGGCCAGCACTGTGCTGAGCAGCCTATGGCCATATGTGCTTGTTCAGATGTGGTTTGAGGGTGTGTCCCAAAGGCTCATGTGCTGGAAATTGGGTCTTCAGTGTGACAATGTTGAGAGGTGGTGAAACTTTTAAGAGATGGGACATAGTAAAAGGTGATTAGGGGATTGGGGACATCACCCTCTGAAGGAATTAATGTAATTGTAATGGGACTCCAGTTAGTTTCTGTAAGAGTAGGTTGTTTTAAGAAGAGCAAGCCTGGCCCTTAAATCTCTGGCTTCACATGTCTCAAAATATGTCTGAAAATGTAAATCACATGTCTCGCCATGTGACCTCTTCTGAACTGTGCTCCTACCATGATTCTATCCATCATGAGGCCCTTTCCAGAGACCAAAAGATGAGACTGCTTGATCTTAGGCTGTCAGCCTTCAAAACTGTGATATTAAATAAACCCTTTTTAAAATAAATTTCTCAGCCTCTGGTATTTTGTTATAGAAACTGAACAGACTAAGGCACTATTCTTCCCCAACTTTAACATACACTTGAGTTTGTTAACACATTTGGGATTCAAGTTCAGCTCTGGAGGCCATACTCAGATATACCAGACTGTCTTATAATCTCCCATAAAACTCAGACTTCTATGTGGTTATTAATCACTGGAGTTCTTGTTTAAATGCAGGTTCTGACTTGGGATTTTGGAGGCGGGGCCTGAGATTCCGTATTTCTTTTTTTTTTTTTTTTTTTTTTTGGTACTGGAGATTGAACTCAGCAGCACTCGACCACTGAGCCACATCCCCAGCCCTATTTTGTGTTTTATGTAGAGACAGGGTCTCACTGAGTTGCTAACACCTCGCCATTGCTGAGGCTGGCTTTGAACTCGTGATTCTCCTGTCTCAGCCTCCCAAAGTGCTGGGATTACAGGCTTGCGCCACCGCGCCCGGCTGAGATTCCATATTTCTTACAAGTTGCCAGCAGCTGACATGGCTGATACTTGGTCCATAATCACAAAGGCCTGACTTCCAATAGAGTCCATTCTACGGTTTCACCACCTTGCATGATACCAGATTTATTTCAGGATTACCCAGGCCCAGTTATATTATTAAAGAGTTCCCTCATTGATTCTAATGTTCACTATGATTAAGATTCACTGATCTGGGCCTCAGAGTGTAGGGATGGAGATGGTGAGTAGGGAGAGACTAGGATATGACTTGTTCAGAAACACCTTTGGAAATATGTTTGAATATATAGTTTAGAAACTCTACATGGCCCCCATTTTGAAATGCAAGTGTGTTGCCTGAATTCACACCCACTTTCTCCTGACATTTGAAGAATATTACTATAGTTTGGATATTAGGGTCGCCCAGAGGTGCATGAGTTAAAGGGTGTTACTACTGGGAGAGAATGGAAACTTCAAGAGGCAGGGCCTAGTGGGAGATCTTTAGTTCATTGAGACATGCCAATCAAAGGGGAGTGAAAGACCCAGTTTCTTCCACTTTCCTTCTGTTTTCTGGTCACTATAAGAGCAATTTTCTCTGCCATATGCTCCCACCAGGATGTTCTGCCTTGTCAGAAGCTCAGAGCAACAGGCCCCCAGTCTTGTATTGGAATCTCCCAAATCATGAGCCAAAATGAACTTTTATTTATATAAGTTCACTATCTCAGGTATTTTATTAGAGTAATGAGAAGCTTACTAACACAGAAACTAAAGTCATAAATAAGGACAGTTAGCCCTAAAAAAAATAATAATAATTTTTTTAAAAACCCAAACCAGTAAGAAATTGTGATTTTTACCCTCAGAATGATCAAAAACTTTTTGCTTCCATAATACAAGTGTAGGATATTATGTAAAAAGTTGTCTGTAGACAAGGAACAGAGCTTCTAGAAATTCAAAGCATGACTGGCAAAAATAAATATTCAACCAGATAAGCTGAATAATGTAAAAGATGAGACTAAGAACCAATTTAGTATTTTAGAAAAGAAATCTCCAGAAGTAAAAGCAAAAGTACAAAGAGAGAAAATATCAGAAAAGCCAAGAGAAATAGAAAAATAGATTAGAGGTTTCAATTTCTATCTAACAGTAGTTTTAATAGATTATGGACATTTAAAGAAGTAGAAGAAACATTTCAGACTAAAACAGCTTGTCATGTCAGGAAGACACATTATGACACAGTGACAGAACTCTAAGGATAAAGACAAGAAGCAGAAAGTATACAGAAGCAGAAAGCAGAAGCAGAAAAGTATACAGAGCTTTTACACAGAACATCTTGAAAAATAGGACTCAGGCTAGCGTGAAAGTTCTCATCAGCTGTACTAAATGCTAGAAATCTATGCTGTGATTTTCTCTCACCATTTTGGAGGATGGAGTATGAAATCAGTATCACTGACTAAAATCAAAGGGCCTGCAGGGATGGGGGAGCCTTCCTTGCTTCTTCCAGTTTCTGGCCGCTGCTGGTAGCCCTTAGCTTGTGGCTTCACTGCTCTAGTCTTTGAGGCCAGTGTCTTCAAATCTCTCCCAACCATCTTCACATCACCTTCTCCTCTATGTCTGTGTGAGAAATCTGCATTACTTCTGTTTTAGAAGAACACCTGTGATAGCATATAAGACCAATTGAATAATGCAGGATAATCTCTTCATCTCAAAACCTTTCCCTTAATCACACATGCAAGGACCTTCCCCCTACCCTCTTTCTCTCCATAAATTAACATTCAGTTTCCAAGGATGGGGATGAATACCTGGGGAGGCCAGTTTGCAGCCTACTATTATCACCAGCCATACACCCTAAATGAAAAGAGATTTTGAGGACACACTCTGGCAAAACTAAAAAGGAAATTTAAAAGAGGAGGTCATGGGAGACAAGAAAAAGTGGAGCTGGAACGGGCTGAGAAGAAGTGAAGAAACCTGAAAGGAAGCACACATCCATATGTTATTAGGGTTTTCCAGAGAAACAGCATCATCGGATCTGTATAAGTACATAAGAGGAGATTGATTCTGGGAATTGGCTCATGTTGTTAGGGAGGCTGAAAAGTTCCAGGAAGCTCGGTCTGCAAGCTACAGGCCCAGGAAAGCTGATTGTGTGATTCAATCCAAGTGTGAAGGGGCAGCCAATGGCGTAACTTCCAGTCTAAGGTCACACACAGGTTGAAGGGTGATGGCCCTGCTGATGTAAATCCTGGGCTCCAAGGCTGGTGGCAGGAGAAGATGGATGTCCCAGCTCAAGAAGAACAGAGAGCGAGTTTGCCCTTCCTCTGCCTTTTTGTTCCCTTGGAGCCCTCGACACTTCTGATGATACCCGTCTACCTTGGTGAAGATGATCTTTGCTCAGTCCGCCAATTCAAATGCTAATAACTTCCAGAAACAGGCATTCTCAGCCACAGGCGTCATGGCATGGCCCTGATGGATTCTCCTGCCCAGACTTTCAGGCAGACATTGCTTTCCCAGGGCCATGACCGAGCCATTTATAAAAGGCAGTTTCCACATAATCACACCACCATGCCTGTGGGGACGTGACTGGCCACAGGCCGGAAACCTGCACCCCACACCTTAGCCCACAGCGAGCATCACACGGAAGAGTAGGCGCAATCTGGTTTTCTTCCAAAGCATTTGACTGTAAGTGGCTATGCGTCTCAGTCCATTTGGTGCTGCAGTGAAAGAACACCTAAAACTAAGTGATTTAACAGAAATTTATTTCTTATGATTCTAGGGATGGGGAAGTCCGAGACTGCGGGGGCTGGTGTGGCTTTCTTGCTGTGTCGTCCCATGGCAAACGGTGAACAGTGCAAGGGCAAGAGAAAGTGTGTGTGTGCATGTGCGTGTGCGTGTGCGTGTGCGTGTGTGTGTGTGTGTGTGTTAGCGAAAGCACAAGAAGATGAACTCTTTGTGATAAGCCTGTTCACCCATTCATGCAACCACAGATCTGCTCTTGTGATAAAGACATGAACCATTACCAGGGCAGAGTCCTGGAGACCTCTCACCTCCCAACACTGTTCCAGCACATAAACTTTGGAAGACATGTTCCAATCACCAAATGAAGTCCCAACAGAGTCCTGTGTTCAAACAATAAAGTGAGGACATCCTCATCAGAGGAAGGCCCTGGTGCTAGGACCGAGGGGCTCAACAATAGGCTCAGGAGGACCCAAGGAACTCCAGTGTCTTTCACTGGAAGTTCAAGCAAGAGTTTCTTTTAAAAAGACACCCCTGGAAAGCTTCCCTCTCCTGCTGCCCTTCCCTGCAAGCCCCAGGCAGCTCAGCAGCACTGGGTGAACCTGACCACTTCACAGAAGAGCAAGAAGATGGATGACAAGATTTGAGGAAGCTGGGAGGCTTTGTGGTGGCTCTTTCTTCATTGTTTTTCTGGAAATTTGTAAATTTATTGAAGGTTGGTCTCACTCTCTATTCACATAGGCACCATGCAAGACTGAAGAAGTGAAATTTGGGAATTTACCCTCCAGGGGTTACCACTCCATGGCTCCTTCTTATCCAGGGCAGTGTGGGCATCGAGCTGGCTTCTCACATCCTGTGCCCTGTCCCTCCCAGGGTAACCCCCAGTGGCTTTGGCTTGGTGGTGATGGTGGGTGTGTATGTCTTATGGCTCCTGCCAGACTCAGGGGAAGGCCCTGGAGGGTAGAGATCTCATCTCTGGGTGCTCTCCTCCATCTCTCCAAGAACTCCCCCAAAAGCTGACATATGATTCACTAAGTTAGGCTTAAGAATGAACAGATACACAAACATCTCCTTTCCACTGCCTCACAGAGCATAGGCTCAGGGAAGGCGTCCCTGGAGGAGCTGGGTAAACCCGGTCTACTGTGCCCAGTGGCTGAGCCTGCCTCCTTGCCTCTTCCTCTCTGGTCATTCTCTTGTTCCCTCTACCCACTTGGACTTCCTCACTCCTGCTGACAGAGTGCAGAATTGGCCTGAAGACTGGTCCTGGGTCCCTCATAGTCATTTCTCTCCATAGGGCAAGAGAATCCTCTTCTAAAACTGTTCCTACGTCTTATCCTCTCACAGGGGTCCTCACGATCACTTGCTCTTTCCTGAAGTCAAATTGTCCAGGGACTGTGGACCCTGGAAGGAAACTGGGTTGAGAAAGTGCCTAGTCTCCTGAGTTAGATGGATCAATTCCCAGTTCTGCCACTTTTTAGTTTGGGGAAGTCAACCAACCTCTCTGGACCCCAGTTTCTCATCAGAAAGGGGTTATTGTGAGGACTCAGTACTGTAATGCACTAGAAGAACATTCAGCACAAGGCCTGGAAAGTCTAAAGGGCTCAATCATGAGAGCTGAGAACAGCCTGTGGCATCCCTGGTTTATAATAAACGCCTTGGGCTCTGCATCTGTGACTCATTTGTTCAGTACCGACATCAATCATTATCTAGGCTTTTCCTTAGCTTGCTGAGGTCCCTTGTACTATATGCTCCTTGGAGCTAAAATATTTAACAGAGTTTTTGAATAGACTAAAGCATCTGATCACAAGTTAGAATTTTTTGTTTTTGAAAAAAAGTTTCTCATTTCTGATACTTCTATTAGAGATTTAATAAATAAGTTTTACATTAAAAAAGAATACAAAGCTTATAGCTTCCAACTATTACAGACTTGTTAAAGAGAGCATGCTTGCTCTGAAAGTCCAAGCACAGAGCAGTGGTGAACAACACAATCTTCAGAGACAGACTATACAAGATTTAAATTTTGATTCTACACTTGAGGACCATGTGACCTTGGCCATAACATGGAACAGCCTGGAGCCCTAGTTGACTTCTCTGCTGGGTGGGTCTACTAATGGCACAGTGCCTGGAGTCTCTGCAAGGCTTGGGCAGGAGCAAGCTCTGAGCATAGTGTACCCAGACAGAGTTAACCAGCATCTTCAGGTTGGCTGGGAACTGTGAGGTGGGATTTGGAGAGATTTTTAGAAACTTCTTTTCATGTCTTCATTCATTCATGCACAAAAATATGGTTTTCAAAATGCCTCAGTAGGGGAGTTAGGGGGAAAAATTGCTACTGAAGGATGCATTTAACTAATGAATTTCTCCAGTGTCATTCAATCCTCTGGCCCCTTGAGAGTTGGGGTAGGGTGCTGAGGGAGAGTGGCAGCCACAGGAACCTTCAAGTGCTGAAGGTAGCTCTCAACTCAACTGCCAAGACGGACAGCAGGGCTCAAGGTTGGCCTCTGAGCAAGCAGGAGTGCCTTTGACTTTAGTGCAGGTAGGTGGACAGCCAGCTTTTCTAAATGCCTCCATTTCATAAAGTATTCTACTATCAAAGAGAGAAAAGGAACGAAAATGTCAAACACAGGTCAAATGCTGCCTAGATTACCTGCTGGATGCTCCACAGTCAGTTTACCCTCTCCTTGCACACAGATTATCTGCCCACACAAAAGCTAAATGGCACGTTGAGTCTCCAGTAAAGACAGGGAAGACAGTTCCCTGGAGCTGGCTCTTGGGTGAATGTAGCCCAAGCCTGTACACATGGACAAACGATCTCACCGCAGACTCAGCTGAACTTGAGCTGACCCCAGACTGTGAGAAGGGGAAGATTGCTGGAGACTTCAATTTGAGTTCTCTGTCTGCAAGCCACAGAGCCTTGGTGAGCTGCAGTCCTCCTTCCACTTATTCTTTTGAGGAGTGATAGCTACTGAGCACAGCTATGGACCAGGTGCTGTGACAGATACCAGGGACAAAGAAGTGAAAAAGCCCTAAGACTCTGCTCAGGCAGCAGGGGGCCTAGTCTGGCATGCCAGGCCGGCTGTGCTGGTGGCAGGTCATCCATGCCCAGCAGCAACTAGAGGTGGTAACCACCTCCCCATGGGAGGCAGTTCAGGGACAATGACAAAGAGGAGGTGAGCAAGCCTTGCTAGATGAGGCCTCTGCTGTCTTGACTTCCTGCTGAGCATCGTTTCACTGTGCTTTACAGCTCTGCCTCTCTGTGACTGTAGAGGTTGGGTCTGGTGGCCCTCCACTACTTCTTGTTCCCTCTCAACAATGAATCTTGCTATGGGCAGACTGTGACCTGTCCCTTCTCCACTCTGGCTGGAAGATGCCAGGAGCCCTGCCAGATGGGGGACTGGAGTTAAGGCCAATGTATCTGAGGAAGGCTTGTAGCCTTGGTTGATGGGACATGGGTCAGCTGAGGAAGAAGCTTCTTGGACCATGCAGGTGAGGCTGTAGGCATCACCCAGCACCAGGGACAATGGCATGCTGGTTGCTTCCAGATGGTGGGGGCGCGGATCATGCAGAAGGTTGAGGATCCTTGGGTGGAGGTGAGGGAGAAAGAGCATGGGCTGTTCTTTGGGACTGGAAGGTCATCCTGAGGAAGAGCAAGGTGTGTGCTCTGGGTCCCTGTAGCTCTGAGCCGGAGCGGATAGCACCAGAGTTATCCATTTCCAGAATTCTACAAAACAGGCCACTAATGTCCAGCTTTCGGGAGCAGCTTTAGAAATGATGTGAGAGGATGATGAGCACTGCTGGGAGATGCACCTGCAATCAGACCCTTTTATTTGTCACAAACCACTATAAGAGGTTCCAAGAATGTGTTGCTGAAATAATGGGGTCTCCAGAAAGAAGCCTGGGAATGATTGGTGGGAGTTGGAGTCAATAACTAGAAGGGCTGAGGCCTCAGCAAAAGGTGGTGTGTGCGCGCCATGAGTCCAGAATCATCACTGGGGGAAGGAGAGTAACTGGGAAGGGAGTGAAGATTCTAGAAGTGGAGCTGAAAACCATGGACCTTGGCTACTTTGACCCATGGTGTGTCCCCAGCCACACAGACCACTTTGCTACCCCCTTGTTCTAGGACCTCACCTTTTCTACAGACTTGCAACACCTTCCTAACTGGGCTCCTCGCCTCAACCTGGGCCGAAATTCCTGTCTGGGACCCTTCTCCCTCCCCAGTCCACCATCACACTGATCTGCTCTGACTGTTCCCAGTATTCCAGGCTTCCAATGCATCCCATCTCCCTCAAGGGGATCAGAAAATGTCCTTTGACTGGAGGAATGAATGATGGGGCAAATGAACTAATGAAAAAAGAAGGCGGTACACGCCCATCAAAGCACAAAGCACTGAGGTAAGCAGGGCAGGTAAGAACCAGGCTAAAATTCTTTGAGGGCTGCGCTTGGAGGAGAGGCCGCACTGGGATCTGAGACATAGGTTCTGTTCCTCCATTTAGGATGAGAGTCAGAACACAACCTCAGGGCCCTGCTGGGTCTGGTGTGCTGGGGCTCCCAAGTTTCTTCCCTGGGCAGCAATTTGAGCTGCACTGAGAATCATTCAGGATGTGGCTTGTGACAGTGTTGTGAGAAGCTAAGCCAAACAGCCTTTGAGAGAGAGAAAGAGAGGCTGCAGAGACCCCAGCCAACCCTCCACAAGGACACATTTGAACAGAGGCACCGCACACCCATCAGGGCTGCATGGCCCCTTCTCCTGTGCCAACAGAAAGGTCTTTCCCAGGCACACACTTGCTCAGGTCCTTGGTGTAGCTGATAAGAAAGTGAGCGGGCAGGGACTACTTTCTCTTCTTCAGCAAATATTTCAGGAAACCTTGTCTGGAGTCTTTGATAGGAACTGGAATGAGGTTTGACATCTAGACCTTTGCCAAGTCCAGGTTCAGGAGAGGTTGGGCAAGATCAGGAGGGAGGCAAGAGGGAAGGCAGGGCCATCTCCTGCATCCAGGGGGCTGCCTGGGTCCTCCATTGCACTGAGGCCTGCTGGACTGTTTTTCTTCTAACACCTACAAATGTCAGGACTCAGACTGAGAGCCAGAACCAAGACAGACGGGCAGGGACTTCTCCCGCAGCTTCCAGCTATTTCCATCGTCCCTATTTTCATATAATTCCCATATTATGTCAAGCAGAATAGTTTGTCCTGTGAGATTCCCAATGACTAACAAATATACAGAACCTAAAAACTAGCACTCTAGTACATACATGAATATACCACAGTGAATCTCACCATAGCTTACATCCACAAGAAATTAATTTTAGAAACGAACTATGGTTAAATGGCAGAAAGATCAATAGGTGGAAGAGGGAGCGGAGCAGGAGGGAGGGAAGGGGAGATACTGGGGATGCAATTAGAACAAGATCTATTCCTTGCTTTTATAATTATGTCAAAATGGATTCTAATGTCCTGTAAAGCTAAAAAGGACCAATTAATAAAAAAAAAAACTAGTATTCCAAAGTACATTGATTAGTTATATATACAGTTTATGCAAGGCCAGTGAACATTACATAGAGAAGTTAAGGGATGATTTAGAATAATAATTAGTTTAGCACTGCAAAATTGATTACACACATACTAAATGTTTTTTAAACAAATAACATAACTTGTAAATGTTTTTAGTAGACTGAAATAAAAGCTAAGGAAGGAAAGGAAATTCACAGAATGGAAACTGGTTGGTATGCAGGCACACAGCACGGTCACTCTGGAGTTAGCAGGTCAGTGGATGACTGAACACAGGCAGGAGAGCCTGGTCTCCTGGGGACATAGGGTGCTCAGACCAGCTCACCAACAACTGAGGCTTCAACAATGGGAGGTAGAAGTTCTGGAGATGAAGGAAAGGAAGTGAAATTTAGCAGGAAGAGGCTCTAATGGCTAACATTAATTGAGTATTTAGTAAGTGCTAGGCACTCTGCCAAGTGGTTCCTGTGCCCTATCTTATTTCATCTTCTACAGCCCTTTCAGGGAGGTGATGTGACTGCTATCCTCACTTCTATTTATAAATGAAGAGGCTAATGCTCAGAAAGCTGAAAGAATTCACCCAGGCCATGGGTAGCTGCCCAGCACTAGGCAGGTTTTGGAAACTGATGGCTGACTCCAAACTCCAGGGTATGTTTTCTGTAAATGGAAATCATTATTAGTTTACTACATATTTCAAAAGTTTTCTTCCCTCCCCCTCCCAAAAAAAAAAAAAAAAAAAAAAAAACCCTCCACAGAGGAAGGGCTATGTGAGGACACAGTGAGAAGGTAGACATCTGCAAGCCAAGGAGGGAGATCTCAGGAAACACCTAACCTGATGACACCTTGACTTTGCACTTCCAGCCTGTGGAACTGTGTGGGAGAAGTGTCTGCTGTTTTAGGCCCCTGGGCTGAGGCATTTGTTAGAGTAGCCTGAGCTGACACACTACTCCAGTGGCATGAGCCCTGGATGGGAGAACTTAGCTATCTGTGCTGCAGATGACCCTCGTGATCCCTTCCTCTCCTTCCCTCTGCCCAGAAAGGATTGGCAGAGTCCTGGCCAGCCCCTGCATCTAGCTCAACATTTAGGACCTTCAGGGATTTTGGGAGAGTCAACAGCCTTTAAACCCAGGCTCCTGGCTTCTTCAACTATATAATTCTCTCAAAAACTTAGGAGGCTTTCAGTCTCTTTGCTTTGAATCAATTCTATGTGCTAATAATTGTACCAGAGGTGGGGTGGTTGGTTTGTTGTCTTTTCCCCTGAATCAGAATTCTGGACCCTTCCTTATTTTGGTTTGCTTCCTTAGGCCCTTCTTTCTCAATTTAATGATGGCTAGCTTGAGGCTATTAGGCTTGGGTAGAAAGTAGAGTCCAAGAATTGATTTTTGCCTCAGGCCTAATTCTCTGTGTTTAGTAGAGAAGAAAAGATTCATTGGGTCTTCATTGCTCAAAATCTATTAAAATTCAGACATTGAACCGTATCTGAGAAAGAAACCTTCACTGAATGAAGCCCCTGAGATTTGGGGATTGTTACAGCAGTTAGTAGATCCCCACTAATACAGGGATTAATTTTATCTGGGGAGGTAGAAAGAGCCCAAAGGGGAGGTTTCATAGGAGAGAGCCTTTCTTTCCCATTGCTGCAGGCCCTCGGTTTCTGGTTCTCTTTTTCATTTCCTTTCTTCTTGTGAACTGATTAGTTCTTTATTGAGCTCATCTTTTTCTTGTAATAATATCTTGCTGATTGCAGCCAACAGGCACGGCACGGCACTGGTATTCTTGTTTTTGTCCTATTTTCCCACAGAATGTATGACTTCCAGGTTATCCCAGGCTGTTTTACCAAATGTGTTATCTGAGGGTACCACAGATCTCTGGTTACCTAGCAAATGCTACATCTCTTTCTTCTTTGCCTCGCTTCATATTTTCTTTTTTTTTTTAAAAAAGGAAGTGCCTCGGGCTGGGGCTGTAGCTCAGTGGTAGAACGCTTGCCTCGCGTGCGTGAGTCACTGGGTTCGATCCTTAGCACCACATAAAGATAAATGAATAAAAATAAAGATATTGCATCCACCTACAACTAAAAATATATATATATTTTTTTAAAAAAGGAAGTGCCTCTTCAAGAAGAAAATTCTTGTATTAGTGAAGGAATGCTAACTACTGAAACAGCTACCGAATTTCAATGACCATAATAATTGATACAAAATAAAGGTTTGTTCTTCCTGTTAGAGCACAATGTTGATTGACTCGGGTGGAGGTGGGAGAAGCAAGAGCTCTGCTCCATGCTGTCACTCAGGGACTCAGGTGCCTTCCACTGCAGGACTCAAGTATCTATTAAGACGCGGGATCCTTTTGTGATATCTAGTTGCAGGTGAGGAAAGAGATCATAAAGAAGGTCATGAGATTTAGGGCAAGACTAAAATGACTTGTCCATTGGTAAGAATTATTTTCCTGGCCCCACTAGATGTAAGAGGTCTTAGAAATTAAGTCTACTAGTCTCCCAGGAAGACAATGTGACACACATAGCAGTGTGTGGGAGCATTCTCTGTATGCCCCTGCTGTCCCCCGCCCTGCTGCGGGTGTTGTGGACAGAGAAGTAGGTCACTCAATACTCCCTTTAATGAAGTGATTGTTGCCCCAGGAGGGCTGCATACTGACAGCTTTTAGCACTCAGCCACTTCAAGAATCATCTCAGGGCTGGGATTGTAGCTCAGCGGTAGAGCGCTTGCCTCGCATGCGTGAGGCCCTGGGTTCGATCCTCAGCACCACATACAAAGCAATAAAATAAAGACATTGTGTCCATTTCTTTAAAGAAAAAAAAAAATCATCTCAGCTGCAAAGAGTCACCTTGCCTAAGGTCAAGTCCCTCATGGGGTAGTCCACATTCAATGACGTATCACAACTGTCGTTTTGAACCCCAAAGGACAGTTCTGACATGGGGCCCGTTAGCTCCAAAGCCTAGTGGGATTGCCCAATGTGATTACTGCATTTTTTTTCTGCAGCTCGACTTTTTCTTGGGTCTAATCTGACTCCCCCCTGTGTTCCACAGGTGCCAATCCCAAGGACACTCCCCAAGAGACATCCTGCACACTAAACTCCATCTCAGAGGCAGCTTCCTGGGAGAAGCTATCCTGCAGCAATGGATAAATGTGTAAGTACTCCTGTCAAGTTTCTTTTCTACTATTATACTTGTTGGCTGTTCTCTGCTATGGTCCCAAGGATCATTAGTCCTTGATACATACTGTGTGTTCTGCAACATATATTCTTTTTTTTTGGTACCAGGGATTGAACTCAGGGGCACTCGACCACTGAGCCACATCCCCAGCCCTATCTTGTGTTTTATGTAGAGACAGGGTCTCACTGAGTTGCTTAGTGCCTCGCCATTTTTGAGTCTGGCTTTGAACTCGCGATTCTCCTGTCTCAGCCTCCCAAAGTGCTGAGATTACAGGCGTAAGCCACCGCGCCTGGCTTGCAACATATATTCTTAAATGAATGTCTATGTAAATATATTTGCACACTTGCCATTCTCCTTTGCCAGGTCATGACTTTCTCAAGGACAAAGCCTATGTGGTCATACTGCCTTGTCAGTAGCTCCTAGCTGAATGCCTGACAATTTTCTCTCTCTCTTTCTCTCCTTATTGGTGAATACATAAATAGTGTGAATAGTTTGAGGATGGTAGGAAAGAGCTTCTGAGACTAGGGGTCAGTCTTGAAATTATATGTAGGAAAGAAAGACTTGGGTAGAAAACTGGTGGCAGAGGATGTGGGTGTTTAGTGATTTATCTCAAGCCGATATTTGCTAACTGGGTGTTCTTTTTTACTTACAGTGTTCTTATTTGGGGCAGACCCTGGAGATCATTAGGGAATAAAGCCTGTTTAAAGTGCCCTTGGTTGTGTCATCACCTCAAGCTGGAGGAGTTCCACCAGACAGGGAAGGTGGATGCCTGGGTGGTGGGTAAGAGGAGAAATAACTCTCCTACCCATTTCCTGAGCACTGCATGCTGGCCCATCAGGAAGGGCTAATATGAGGTGTCGGTGAGGAGAATGGGTTCTGGGGCCCGTTCCTTAAGACACTTCCAGGGAAACTGAAGAAACCAGACAAGTTTATCATAAAAAATGAAACACCACTGGGACAGTAAGGGAGACGATACACACAGATACAATACAGGTACTCTCATAGGTGACCTCTGAGAGTTTTCCCAGTTTTGCTCTTCTAGACGAGCATGAAGAAAGAGGATAAAAACAGTGACTGCAGCCTGACTCTGCCGGCATGGTGGCCTTGGGTGGAAATCAGCACACCTTTTCTTAAACCAGGGCTGCTGGTCAGTTAGCATGAGCGCTGGGCTAACGAAAGCGAGGTGGAAAGGGGGAACCAGATGGGCCAGAGGAGTCCAGCCAGGAAGAGAACTCATAGTTTCCTGCCAAACTTGGACAGGAATTCAGGAATTAGGCACATGGAACAGCATGGCCTCATAGGGTTCCCTATGATTTCCAGTTTGAGACCCTCCCCCTTATGAGTGTCGTTCTAGGTTTTTTGTTTTTTTTAAATAATTTTTAGTTGTAGATGGACACGACGTCTTTATTTTATTTATTTATTTTTATGTGGAGCTAAAGATTGAACTCAGTGCCTCACATGTGTGAGGCAAGTGCTCCACCAATGAGCCACAACCCCAGCCCCTCGTTCTAGTTTTAGTATCAATGTATTAAAAATATATGTATTTACAAATGCTACATGGAGCTCTGACACTTTCAAATAAATCTGTATTACAACAACATTTTCTATAATTTGAAAAATAGTTGTGTAGTTATATGTATTTAGACTTTAAATAATGCACATACATTCAAGAATTCTGAACTCCCATACTTTACCCCAGGGTTCTGGACAGGCTAGGACAAGTTCTCAAAGTGTGGATCCTGGGTCAGCATATTGCCTTTCTCTGGGAACTTGTTAGAAATGCAAATTCCTGGACTTTGCCCTTCACCTACCACACCATAATCTGGGATGGAACCAACAATCTGTGTTATTCTGGACAGGATTAAAGGAAACTAATGTGGGATGGTAAAGGCTTCTGAGCCACTATGGACATGTAAGAAAGGGAGTCTCAAGAACTCAGAGCTGGCTATGGCTGGAGAGAGTGCTATTGAGCAGGAGCTGCCTCTTTGGTGGAGGTTCAGTTAGCCTGTAGTAACCCTGCAGGAGGAAGCCAAGGGTGTTAGTACCCTGAGCCCTCTCTTCTGCCACCTCTCTCTTGCTGATTCCTTCCAGTAGCTTGTAGGGTTTTCCACACAAGTTCTGCCACTCTCCAATTCTCCAACACCAAATGAGCAATTCAGTTCTGATACCAACTCCCAGATCCCACAAGACTGCCCCTAGTTCAGATGCCAGTCATGAGTTTCAGGTCCCCAGGGCTATCCACTCTCCTGTCCAACTTGGCTACCATTCCAGGAGGTCCCATAATCCCTGCTTAGGTTCAATAATCCATTAGAATGACTTACAGAACTCAGGAAAATACTCTGTTTAGCAGTTTATGATAAAGGATTAGAACCCAGGAACAGTCAAGTGGAAGAATGAACTGGGGAGCCATTGCGGGCTGTGAGGGGTAGCAGAGGCCTGGTACAGAACTTCCATGGCCCAATGGGCAAGCCGTCCTTCCAGCTCCCAGACCTCATTTATAACCCAGTCTCCAGCCCCACTCCCCTCTGTGGAGGTCAGGACAGGGCTGAAGGTTCCCACTTTTTAATGACATGTTTGATCTGTTCTGGTGACCCATCCTTATCCAGAAGCCAGTCTGAGTCACCCTTTAGCATGAACTCAGGTGAGGTCAAACAGGCTCATTATGAATAACAAAACATTCCTTATTACTCAGGAAATTCCAAGGGCAGTAGGACATCGGTGGGTGCCAGCAACCTGGGGACAAAGACCCAATATAGTTTTTATTATGCCACACAGTTGAACCCAGTGGAACCCAAAGGTGAGTCAGCCAGGCTGACAGTCCAAGGAGCCTCCTCCCAAAGCACAGGGCAGGGTGGAGAAGGGTCTGGAGTGGCAAAGTAGAGGACACCCAGTACATCTTGTACCACATACACCTGCTGTCCCAGGGATCTGACACTTCAGTCTTCCCACAGGCCAGGGTAGGGAGGAGAAAATTCACAGACCTGCTACATCAGGGGCAGTGGACCCTTCACCTGGTCCAAATTTTGCAGGGTCACAAAGCTGGTTGGGGCAGGCTCCTGAGTCACCTCCCTCCCCCTCCACCCCCTCTTATTCTGGCTGAGAGATGGAGCACAGCCGTTTCCTTGGCAGGACAGCCATGGCCTCTTCTCCTAGCGTTGCAGCCCTCATCTCCTCAGTTCCTGACTGGGCTGTGGCCACTGCCTTCTAACTGTTCCTCCTGAGGCCAGCCTCTCTCAGGCCAGCAGGGGCACCCCACAGACACCCAAACAACCCCAGCCTCTAGCCTGTCATCCACCGCCTGTTGTTCCATCTTCTCATTTCCCATTGTGCTCATTTCCAGATAAACCCAGTTCCCACCACATCCACAGTCTGTGTGTGCTTCCTTCCCACCGAGGCTTTGCCGAGTGCTTACTCTCCCCAGCAATGCCTCCCCCATCTCCACCTGCCAGCTCCTCCAGGACACCCTTCCTACCCCTCAACCTCTGCTAGGCCCCAGCCTTTTAGATGCTCTCAGTTTTCCATCTGCAAAACTTTAACAGTGACCTTGCCTTGTTTTCATTTATTTTAATGTGCTCTCCCAGCAGATGTGTGTGGGGTCTTTGCTATGCCAGGTACTCAATATAGAACCGATAGGCCCTTGTCCTGCCCCTGTGGGACTTCCCAACAGCCTTGCTGGGTGTTTTAGTCAGCTTTTTTCTGCTGTGACTAAAAGATCCAGCCAGAACAATTACAGAGGAGGCCAAGTTTATTCAGAGGCTCACGGTTTCAGAGGTCTCAGTCCACAGACAGCAGGCTCCATTACTTGGGGCTCAAGGTGACACTGAACATCACGGCAGAAGAGTGTGGTAGAGGGAAGAGGCTCACAAGATGATCAGAAAGAAGAGACTCCACTTGCCAGATACAAAATATATCCCCCACAGGCACGTCCCCAGTGCCCACCCCCTCCAGCCACACCTTACCTGTCTTCAGCTACCACTAGTTAATTCGCTGACTGACCCAATCATTTTTTTTCTAAACTCTCTTGCATTGTCTCACACATGAGCTTTTGGGGTTCACCTCACATCCAAACCACAACACTGGGTGACACAATAATAAAGTAATCAAGCAAATGACTGTACATTGTCACCAGTGGCAGGAGCTGCTGGAGTGGAACATGGGGCCAAGAGGGCATTTAACAGGGGAATTGCCTGAGTCACCAAAGGCCGGGAACACTTCTCCAAGGAAATGACCTTGAGCTGAAAGCTGAGGGAGGAGCAAGGAAAGTGAATTAGGTGAAGAGGGAAGGGAAGGGTGTTCTAGACAGAGGCTGTGGGGTGTGCAGAAGCTTCACGTCACTGTCATCTCTGCTCCTGTCTTGTCCCTGAACTGTTCACTGTGACCTTTTGAGGCTGAATCTGATTCTGGTTATGTCTAAACCCAGCCCATAGCCTGGTTCCTATAGGTACAGCAAACCTTAAATTGAGTTTCAATTATTTAAACTGAATACCCACTCATAAATTAGAGCACTGCCCTCCCCAGAGCCACCTCCCCTGCCTTCCTGAGCTTGGGCACAGAGCACTATGCCATCATCCTGAATGCCACTATCATGAGCCACATTGGACTCTACATTGGGGTCTGCAGCCTCAGACCCTTTGAGCCAGCAGTAGGCATCAGCTATGGGCTGACATCTGTAAGTGCCAGAGGTGCTGCAAGGGGAGCCAAGGGCAGGGACTAGAACAGACAGCATGATCCTGATGCTGCTCTTGCAAACAGTGACCAAAAGATGACATCTGGGGAAAAGCTTTCCTTACCCAGGCATTAGAGCAGTTTCTGCTTTGAGCAACTCTTCTGACCCCAACAGGCTAGTGCTTCACCTCACTACTGCGGGATCAGACAGAGGACCAGTGTTCCAGAGAGACCAGGGAGGCACCTGAGGCCCTCCTGCAAATCAGAGCCATCAGGGTAATAGGCATTGGGATCAAGTAGTTGACAAGGCTACTGTTTGCCAGAGAGTCCTGCTTAGACCAATTATTAAAACATAGCTCACAGCTCCCTGAATGCAGGAAAGGGCCTGGTTAGGGCCTGTTCTAGGGGCATCACCAGGCATAGCTGTCCTAATCCCTGGGCCAGGTCTGAGGTAGGCAGAGCCCCTCACACTGGAAGGAAGATTTGGGGGATGGGATAGAGGAGGGTGTACATACCCTAGGGGACCCTGCAGACCTATTGTCCCCTTCAGAATCAGTGTGTTCTGTTCATAACACACTGCTAACATCTGTTTAGCAGCCAGTGACCCAGGCCTGTCATTAAGACAAGGGGAAGAGTACTGGAATTCACCAGGATCCAACAAATGGCCTGTACTCTGTCAATCCAGGGCAGCCCTAAACCTTCCAGGCTCTCTTCATCACCTCCTAGAAAACCCTGGGCAATGGAAAATTCCATTAATGAGTACAATTTCCCACAAAGTGCCTCAGACACCTCTGCTCCAGCCCCACTGGCCCATGCCCTCCTTCCCAGCACACCCTGTCCCTGCTCATGCAATTTGGAGTGTTCACTTCATCCCAGCATATCCCAATTCTCCCCAGCCCAAATCCCATCTTCTGGAATCTGTCCAATTAGAAGTGATGTGTCCCAGCCAGGCGCGGTGGCTCACACTTGTAATCCTAGCACTTTGGGAGGCTGAGATAGGAGAATCGTGAGTTCAAAGCCAGCCTCAGCAATGGTGAGGTGCTAAGCAACTCAGTGAGACCCTGTCTCTACATAAAACACAAAATAGGGCTGAGGATGTGGCTCAGTGGTCGAGTGCCCCTGAGTTCAGTCTCCAGTACCAAAAAAAAAAAAAAAAAAAAGTGATGTGTCCCTTCATACTTCCCAGCATGGCTCACAGCTACTTGTACACTTGTCTGCTCAGCCCCTTAGGGATGATCTCTGAGAATGGGACGTCTGTCCCCATGCCCCTCCCAGCTCTCTTCCCTGCCTCCCTGTGCCCTGCAGGAGCCTTGGCCTTGCTGAGCACCAGTGAATGCTGGCGTAAGCTTTGAGGGTTGCATCCTGGGGGCACAGCCAGCCTGTGGGCCATCAGCATTTGGGGCGGGGGGGGGTGGTGGCTCATGGGTCCCTGAGCCCTCACAGTCTTTCTCATTCCCTAGAGGAAGTTGAGTCTTCTCCCCCACTGGAGGGCAGAGCTAGGAGGAGGCCATGCCTTCTGGGCTGTCAGTTCTATCAATGGTCACTCTGAATCCCTAGAAAGGCTGTGCTTAGGTCATTTTTCAGGGGAAAATATATGACCCAGAGCAAGGCTGGTTCTTGGCAGAGGCAACAGCCAAAGAAGCCAAGGCTGTTTATCAAGAGGGACGGCAGCATAGAAGGCTCTTTCACAGCTGCTTCTCCCAGGGGACAAGCACATAAAGCCTCCTGCCTTCAGCCTCTCTTGCTTTCCTGATTGCCTTGAAATGTTCCATTCTGAACATGCTGACCCTTAAACCTCTCCTTAGTCTAATGGGAAGCAGAGGATTGCTCTGAGCTGGGAGGAGCAGCCAGTCTGGATGTAGGTGGCCCAGGAGGGTGGGTCTTTGAGCTACATGTCCTTTGGGGAATAGGGCTCTTCTTCCTGTTTTATAAAGTTGTTCTTCTCTGCCACATCTGGGATCATGTGAGTGATGTCAGCACCTGTCACAGTAACATTTCCTGTTCCTTATACCTACCATGTCCAAGCCCTATGCTTGGCTCCAGATGTTAATAACACCCCCCTTTTCTTTGGTCGAACTGGGAATTGAATCCAGGGGGACTCTACCACTGAATTACACCCCCAGCCCTTTTTATTTGTATTTTGAGACAGGGTCTGTTTAAGTTGCCCATGCAGGCCTTGAACTTGGGAGCCTCTGCTTCCTAAGTAGAAATGGTTTCTATTCTCATCCCTACTTAATAGTTGGAGAATCTGAGGTACAATGAGGTTAAATAATTTGTCTAAGGTCACACAGATAATAAGTAGAATTGGACCCAGGATCATTGACTGCAAAGGCTGCTATTTCTGTCCAATATTTAAAACCCCACTGCTAGCAGTGTGGGAAGACACATGGGCAACCTGGGCTGTTTCCTCATTGGCCAAAGGGAGGGGATCTTGGTAAGCAATTGCGTGGGAATTCCTTAAGGGCGTTTTGCCAGTGCTTGGAGGTCCAGGAGACAGAAGTCATCTCACAGAAGCTATGTGGGCATAGACAGGTCCCAGACCCCACAGGGACCAAGATTTCCCTGAAGGCCATGTTGATGCACTTATTCTGCCTCATGATGTCACCTCCTGCAATGGATCTACCTCCTTGTCTCCCAGGACTCAGTGTTCGATTTCTTATGAGAAACTAAATCAGACAATAAAATAAGGAAGTCCAAACTTTTAATGGCACAACCAAGGAGAGGGAATCAGTCTTGTAAATGAAGTTCCCAGCCTCCTGTTGTTCTGACATCTCACTGTTTTACCAGCTTCTCACTGAGAAATAGGACTGCTGGCTCTTTCCCCCAATATCCTGAATGCAGCCTCGAATTCCTTGTGAATTCCTGGGTAGGGCAGCCAAGTGTACCATCCTGTGGTTCACTGGGCAATGCATCTGACCTGGTCCTCTGCCATCCTCTTGCCTGTAAGAGCCAGATTTGCTTAGGGTTTGGTAAATGTTTCCTCAGCCTAGATGGACAAACAGGCACAGGCTGACAGACTCACAGCTTTTCTAAATGATTACTTGGTTCTAATAACAAAGACCAATTCCTGGGAAGTTGAGCCCATGTGAATTATGGGAAATTTGACTGAGAAGTGATCCCCACTTCTTAGAACTTGACCTCTATTGACATTTGAATATTTTCTACTGTATTTCCAACAAGTAATTGTCGAGTTTCTCCTTGCATTCCTTCGTGGATGGAGAGCTTACTTCCTCTCTAAGGCAGCCCAGCTGGAGGGGAAGTTTTTTAGTGTTTTCCCAGCTGGACCCAGTAGAGACTCCCTAGGAAATCAGAACTATGGAGCCAGGACCACTGGCTTAACTAATCAGTCCAGGGGCTCAGCAACAACCCCTCAGTTGTCAGGACTGAAGAGGCCCTTGAAGATGTCCCACTGCCTGATTTTACAGAGATGGAAGCAACTCCTCTAGAAGTAGGTCATCAGTGGGAAGGTCTTCTTTAATGACTTTGCCTTGATAGCTAATATTTATTGAGTCCTGGTTACAGAAATGTCCACAATTGTTTCATACAGCATGATCTCACTTAATTCAAGCTCCTGTAAGATAAGTGACTTAGGTTCAAAGAGGTGAAATCATGTGTCCGAAGTCACTGTACCTGATTAATGACAGAGCCAGGATTTGAACCTAGGTCTGCGTAAGTCCATCTTTTCAGTAATGCTGCTAGTCTTTTAAAGCCACATGAAAGGTTAACACATTGAATTTCCTTCTGTGGAGGAGATTAAGTGGGACTTATCATTTAGGGAGTTAAAGAGTCATGATGGGGTCCAAGTCCATGCAAAATTCTGAGGTTGCGTCTATGCAAATAAGAAAATGAAGGGAAATAGATCATCAAATAATGGAATTCTGATAGAGTTGCTAGTCTACGCATGTAGCCAGTTCCTTCCAGGCTGGTTTGGGCGTGTGGTACAAACGAAGCCTGAAAGGTACCTGTTATTCTCATCAGGAGGGCAATTTGTTTCGTTTCCTGCTCATATGATCTCCAGGTGAGATCATGAGAAGTTGGAGATGACTGATATTTGGTTTACAAGCACAGAACTCCAAAAATATTTTTTTTTAAATTGGAGCGGAAATTATCCTTTAGCTGGAAAAGAAGTTAAGGGGATCATATTTGAAACAATGGGAAAAACTTTTCAGCAATTATTTGAAATTAATTTTCCCTAAGGTTAAGCCTTCAACTAACTCAGAGCTGCAATATGAGACTCAGCTGTGGCAACTGCTCTGGAGCTGAGAGGCAGCCTTTTGGGCCTTGAGAGTTTTAGTGCTGACTTAATTAAGGATTCAGAGCATCCCAAGGCACTCATCAAAGCTCTTGTGTCTCCTTGGCACCCCCTAGAAAAAAAAAGCAGGCAGCTAGATCTTTATGGTTTTTCAAATACAACCTGCTGGTTGGAAGGCGGGGCTTCTTAATAGTCTGGGAGCTATTTGGCTAAATTATTCTTCACAGTTCTCTCAAGTCTGATGGGGCTTTGCTTTCAGCTTTCCTGGAGCGCTCTGACTGCACAGCCTTTGAGAATCTGCACAATACTGAAAACAGAACTGCCCTTCTGTCTTCTCAGGCAGTCTGGGAGGGAGGCTTTCCATGAAGCTCCTCATCACTTTGCATACAGGGCTGGCACTGCTGGGCTCTGATCCTGTGCTTGGGCCTTCTTTTCATACCATTCTGACAATTTGGAAACAGATTTCATAGGTTGGTGCATGGGATGAATACTCAGTGGGTATATATTCACAGATATCTATTTTCATGAACCTCCAGACTCTACAAATGTCTGTTTGTTGGGTAACCATGTAAGAATGAAATGGATAGGTAAATGACATTTCATTTAGTAATTTTGATAAATGACAAATTGCTGTCAAAAAGACAGCATCAGTTTCAACTCCAACTAGGTCTCTAATTCAAGGATTTTTTTTTTTTTTTTTGGTACTGGAGATTGAACTCGGGCACTCGACCACTGAGCCACATCCCCAGACCTATTTTGTGTTTTATGTAGAGACAGGGTCTCACTGAGTTGCTTAGCGCCTCGCCATTGCTGAGGCTGGCTTTGAACTCGTGATCCTCCTGTCTCAGCCTCCCAAAGTGCTGGGATTACAGGCTTGAGCCACCAGGCCTGGCTAATTCAAGGATTTTCTTCCCGACATCTTTGCCAATCAAGAAGGTGGAAAAGGTATTAGATTGTTTAAATTTGTGTTTCTTTAGTTGGGAATGAGGTTGAATATCTTACTATGTATTTATTAGTCTTTTTTTATGGGTTTGTATTTTTATCCTTTACCTATATTTTTGTCTGTTTTTTTTTTTTTTTTCTTTTTAATTGTAACTGCCACTCATGGAGGCATTTGATGGAGAGAGGCTTCTCAACTTGTGGTGGGTTCCTTCCTGAGCTGAAAATACTGGTAAGTCAAAAATGCACTCAATGAAAAGTAAAGTCACCATACTCTAGTGATACATGCACACCCATATTTGTGGCAGCACAATTCCCAATAGCCAAACTATGTGTCCATGCATGTATCATTCCCCGCTCGCGAGGGGTTTCTAGGAAACAGTGTTGGCCCATCTCCTAGCCGCTGCAAACTACAAGGGAGGAAGTTCTGGACAAGGCTTCAGGATTTTTCCTGCAGCATCAGCCAGAAATGAACCACAGAGGGATGCTTTCTACCTTTGTCCCACCTGCCCCAGTCTTCCTTGACAGTACCTGGCAGTGGGTCTTACATGAGTGAACTCCTCTGAGTCTTCAGTCTCTGTCTCTGCAACTGCCATGCTAGCCCACTTTCATCCCCTAGTGAGTTCTGTGAAGTATTGGCTGAATTCCTCCTGCACCTGACATCTCTTCCTTCTATGCCTTGCCATAGGCAAACTAGTGCTCACATATTATCTCCTTTTGGAAGCACTTTTTTAAAAAATCAGTACTAGGGATTGAAGTCAGGGAAGCTTTGTCACTGAGCTACATCTCTATCCTTTTTTATTTTTTATTTTGAGATAGGGTCTTGCTAAGTTTCTGAGGCTGGCCTCAAGCTTGTGATCCTTCTGCCTCAACCTCCTGAGTGGCTGAGATTACAGGTATCAGTAGCCCCTGTCTTTTCAAGATTTCAGGCTGTGGGTTGCCCTGAAATTTCTGCTCACTGATGGTTCAAGATAAATTATAAATTTTGGAGTTTCACTGGTCCCAGCTCCTCCATATAACTCAGCAGCCTCATCCTTTCTAGAGTCTTCTGCTCAGGCCCTCACATCCTCATGTTCCTTGGAGAAGGGACCAGATCTCAGTTATCCATTTGTCCTCAGCATTTGGCATGTTGAGGGTATTACTAAATATTTCTGGAATGAAATGGGCTCTGCAGCTGTCAGCCAGGTGGTCAGTACAGCAGCTAGGGTCGTGGGAAAAGGAGAGTTACTCAGGGAGGACCAAAAAAATGATTGCCAAATTGAGGTCAGAAAGGTCTATGCCTGAGATTCTTGTAACCATGCCCTTCTCCCTCTCCGAGGGGCCTATTTTCACTTGCTATCTCTCATCATGTTCTTCTCTAAAGCTAGGATGGAACTGAAATCCCGTCCCTTTTCCAAAGTGTTGGGGATGCAGAGGATTTTGATTTATTTATACACTGTTTATTGAATTCCTTTGTGCTGGGCACTCCAAGGTGCTCCTTGATTCTGAGTCCTCTCTTGGGTCTCTAATGATTCCACATGGTCTCTCTGAGTTGGGGTAACCTAAGTCTTGTACAAACTTCAATTTTTCAGCATCTTAACACAGTAGACACTTATTTCTCATTCATGATAGTCAAATGCTGATATTCCTGGACAGACTTCTATGAGCCAGGATCTTTCTTTTTTTAAAAGATATTTTCACTTTTAATTGACACAGCAATGGTACATATTTAAGGGTTATGGTGTGACATGTCAATATGCTCAATGTATAATGATCAGATCAGGGTTACTATTACCTTAGACATTTGTCATTTCCTGATTTTCATTCAAAACCCTCTCTTCTAGTGCTCTTTCTGTATTGAACTCTTCCCTCTTGCTAGGGCCTCGGAGTCCTTTTCAATCAGCTGGTGGATGATGAAAGAGCCATGGAGAAGGCACACTTACTTCATAATCATGACAACACATTATTGAAACACACTGGTTCTGTTATTACCTTATTGATGAAAAATTAATCATGTGATTCCAGCTAGCTGCAAGGGAGGCTAGGAAATGTAGTCTCTAGCAGAAAACCTGCTTTGAAACAATAAGTTGACACTCCGCAATGAGAACCTCAGTCTTGGGTGGTGCTACCTGTCCCTGTCATAGTCCTTGGAGGGATTGGATAGACAATGATTTTGATCAACTCATTCCAGCAAGGATTAAATCTTTTTTTCTTTTCAAAGATTATGTGAGGCAAGCGCTCTACCACTGAGCCACAACCCCAGCCCCTTAAATACTTTTATAATATTGTCCCAACATACTTATCCAACCTTCTCCCACCACTTCTCTGCTTGTCCCCAGAGTACATAGTGCTCCATCATCTTTCTTACAGAGTAGATCAAAATTTATTCATTATTTTTTTACTCATTCATCTATTAAACATTGTGCCACTTACTATAGAGGAGCACAAAATTAGGTCCCTACCCTTAGGAAGTTACAGTGCTCATGTAAAATAACCTTTTCAGAATGTGCCTTTTTTTGGGAACTTGAAATGCTGATACCAGGAACTGCCTTCTTTAGGGAAATATCCTTATATGGCTCTGTCTTTCCCTGAGACAAGACTAGACAACTTTCTAGTCTGGTTATACCATCCACAGAGTTTAAGAGCACCTTCCACAACCTTCCCAGCACACCCAAAGTGTGCTAGAGATATGCCAAAGTCATTTGACCTGAAAATGCCATAATTTTATTCTCTTTTAATGCTGAGAAAGGGGAGATGGTCAGCATCTCCTTGAGGGTTCTTCTTCCTGCCGAAGAGGATGTAAGCCACTTGAGAAATTAAAGTCTAGAATAATGAGCAAAGAACAAAAGACAAAGTCAGAAAGATAGTTTCAAAAGTTGGAGCTCCTGATAGGTTCAGTCCCTGTGGGAGCTGGAGCTAGACAACAAGAAAATGGCTCCTGTGGTTTATTTAAGGATGTACATCAATGGCAGGGATAAGGTTTTAAGGGTGGAGTCTTGCTTCGTGGTGTCTTGCAGCAAGCAGGTTGATGGGCATCTTGGCAGGTCACACCCATCTCAGAGGGGCTATGTGGCTACAGCAGGTCACCCCATCTCTGGTACTGTGTGGGATCTTTGGCAGAGCTGAGGGGGAAGTTCACCTGCATCAGGCAATCTATCCCTGTGGGGGTGCCATGGGAGTTCCCAATGGCAGACCTATACCCTCACTGGCTGCGATGCCAATAGTCCACATACAGCCCATGGATGGCTCTCTACAACTGAGTAATATTCCTTTGTGTGTATATACCAGTTTCTTTATCCATTCATCTATTGAAGGACATCTAGGTTGGTTCCACAGTTTAGCTATTGTGAATTGAGCTTCTCTAAACATTGATGTGGCTGCTTGTAGTATGCTGTTTTTAAGTCCTTTGGGTATAGACCGAGGAGTGGGATAGCTGAGTCTAATCTCCATACTGCTTTCCAGATTGGTTGCATCAATTTGCAATCCCACCAGCAATATATGAGTGTGACTTTTCCCCACATCCTTGCCAACACTTATTGGTGTTTGGATTCTTAATAGCTGCCATTCTGATTGGCATGAGATGAAATCTTAGAGTAGTTTTGATTTGCATTTCTCTAATTACTAGAGAGTTGAACATTTGGAAAGGTTTATTGTGGCTCATGGTTTCAGACGTTTTTGTCTGTGGTCAGATGGCTCCATTGTTTTTAGGTCTGTGGTGAGGCAGAACGTCATGGTGGGGAACATGATGTAATAGTGATGATTAGCTCACAGGGGCCAGGGAGCAAAGAGAGAGAGAGGGAGATGGGCCAGATCCAAAGTAGTACAGTTAGGGATTGCACTGCCTCCTGAGGGACCCTGGAGAAATGATCTTCATTTTATGGAACAAAGCCCTGTTTCCCTTTTGTTCATGCTTTGGTCCTCTGGGCCACAGTATAAATCTATCCCTTTGTTACCAGGGAAGACCTTCAGAAATGGATTGAGCCTTCCCTTTAGAAAGCAGACCAAACCCTCTGCTAGGAGACCCTGATCCTCTGTTTTACACATGCCCCATAGAGGTCCTCCAGCTCATGCCACTCACACCCTCCAACCTGCCCAAGGTCATTTGCCCAGTGCTGTCCTCACTGTGAAGGCTCTGCTTTTCAGAGCACTGCCTTTGTGCTACAAAGCCCCACATTAAAACACAGGCTCACTTGATTCAATCACCTCAACATTGTGTAGGAGACTATCAAAGATTCCTGGCAGAGACTTTGTTCTCTCACTGTTGATAACTTCAAGAAAACTCTTGTATTTATTTGAGCATATTCAGAGATGGGCTTACAAAAGTTTAAATTCCGTTTTCTAGAAGTTATAAATTTGCTCTCTTTCCTTTACCATTTTGGCCATTCTTCAAATGATACTTTTTGAAAAAATAAAATAAAATAGAAGGTCTTTCAGATACACTTTAAAGTGTATTTCAAGCAATAAAAATATGGCATCTGTTTAACTGGTTATAATTTGCACTGGAAGATGTGTGTGAGAGGCATTTTAAAAGCTTTTGCTTTGCCTTTGATTTCTCTTTGTGTCCCACTTGAGTAATTTCCTCTTGCATCCTTCTGTCCCTGAGCCTAGAAGCCTGGCAAATAGGCCCCAGAGAGCTGCAGGGAGCCAACAACATCCTGGAAATCTGAGGCCATGAGGTTAAGCACAAAAAAAAAAAACCCCACCACAAAAAACCCCCCACTCTTTCCAGGAAGGAATGACTGAACCAGAACAATGAACTTGGCTTTCCATTAGCCCCTGTCTAGGGCTCCCCACTCTGTTCCTCTCTGCCCTTTTTTTGGGCACCACGCTGTGGAGGAGCTGGAACTGCCCAGAATTCTCTTGACCCCTGAGTGCTGCAGAGGCCACCCTGCCTTGGGCTTGTGCCTCAGGATTTCATGTGTCCACAGAGCGAAGTTGAGTCAAGCTTCCTCTCCAGCTCCAGGAAGAATGCCCGTCAGGAAGCTCAAATATTCAGAGAATGTAAAATACAGTATTTTAATAGAACCATTTTCCCCTTCTCTAGAAAGAGGATGTTGAGTTCGTGCTCAGGCTATTTGCAAATCATGCTTATTCACACTAGAGCTCCTTCCTGATCTTAACAACCAACTTTTGGTGCTTTTCTCTGCCACAAAGAGACTTTGTCGGAGGTGTCCTGGGTGCAGATGCAGCCCAGTGAGGCCGGAATGCAGGTATTGCTTTTAGAAGAGGGACCTGCCTTTGGCTGTCTTCCTGCAATTATGCCACTAAACCTTGCTGCAGCCAAACATGAAGCAGGGTATTGAAATTTATTTCTAGATACTGTGCCTGATTTTAAAATTAAACCATGATGTTAGCAGCAGGAAGAATTCTGGTACCCCTTATGCTATTTGGCTCCAACATAAGTGTATAAAGTTTTTGAAAACATTTTACTTTTGATATTCTTCCCAGGGTAAACATAATCCCTTTCTAGTCAGTGCCGTAGAGATGTTGCCAAGAGTAAAATTATACAGTTTTGTGTTGTCTGGGATGGACTGTTAGATGGATTCTCTTCTTTGCCTACATATGTTTACATTATCATAAAGATGCTCAAATGTAACAATTAAAATAATGAAGTTGAGGGCAGAATTCACCTCTCTGGGTACTGAGCTCCAAACACTGCACTACTTTGGAGTTGAAAAAAAAGTTCTTGTGTAAGAGTGCTGACTTTTCCAGATGAAACTGGCCTATACAAACAAAATTTGAATATGTGTGATTTCACTTAAAATGTTTGTCCTGGCTCAGAGACCTGATATAAAACTCAACTAACTCAGGCAAATGCACAGTCCTTCTCTTGGATTGCTTTATGAAAAAAAGAGGCCAGGTTTTTGTGTTTGTTTTTTTTTTTTAAATAGAGCAAGAGTCTCTGTGCAGAATTTGAACTCTACTGTTCTTCATTGAGTGGGAGGAAAGGAGTGGGAGGAGCTTAGAAGGCTCTTTGAAGGAGGAGCCAAGTTATTAGAGCAAGCTCCAGGTTCTTTGAGACTTGCCTTCCTGTCTTTCACTGGTCATGGTCAGCACTTCCGTTGCCTGTCCACCTGGAAGGAAAGTCAAGTATGGAGAGATGAAAGAGGAGGGAGAAAAGGGAAGTGAGCATTTGAGCATATGTCCTTGAGTTGAGTATGTATGGGTGTATGATTGGCAAATGAGGAATAGACTGATAACATTTCTTTGACTTTGAAAATGACTTTGACCCCTGCTACACTAAAACTTGCTTTACCAGCTTGGGAGACAAATATGACTGCATCTGTTTGTAATGTTCTAACTAATCACTATGGCCACCCCCACAGCCAAGTTCACAGGAAATCTTGTTTCGTTCAGGACTTCCCACTGTGTTTGTCCAAGAATTCTCTCTGGTCTCCCGACCTGAAGGGGTTTGGTGCCGGCAAAAGAAGGGAAGGAAGAAAATCATAGGGTCCTGCCTGAGGAGACCCCATGTTTCCCCCTCCCCCCGGTCTTCTACACCAACCAGTGGGGAGAGTCCATACTTGGGGAAGGGCTAAGGTTCTTTTGTTTTCTGACCTCATATACTGCTTCTCCTGACCTCTGTATGGGAGCTTGTGGGGATGCGGAAAGATCTACTTGGAATACTTTCCTGCCAGCTGACTCCAGACTTGATCATCTCAGCCCCTTAGAGAACTTCTAATATGTGAATTTTCAAAAGGAAGGAATTGGTATTGCTTTTGAGGTCCCTGACCACTGCAAATTTGCCAGCCCTGTCCCAGAGGTAGGACAGTGGGGTGGAGGAAGGACACACTTACACTTGGTTTGGAAAATCTCCAAGTCTGTAAACAATTGTAGGTTTAACTCTTCTCCTCTCCTATGGAGAATTCTATGGTAGGAAGCTTTCACAAGATATAAAGGAGCTGTGATGTTTCCCTGTGTTATTTACCAGTGATTTTGAGTTGTGAAGCAAGGGCTAGTAAGATGCAAAGAAAAGGCTAGGGATAAGCTCAGTTGGTAGAGTGCTTGCCTCACATGTACAAAACATCACACACACACAAAAAAAAGGTGCAAAGAAATTTACCTTGACCTCCCTCAGATAGCTGCCCCAAGTAGAAGAGACATTTGGTAGAAGCAACATTAGTTTTAGAGTTTGTGTGCTTAGGTATGTGAAACTCAGACTATGTATAAGCTTGTCTCTGAACACTGCTTGCTTTTCACCAAAATGTTATTTTAAAATATTCAGTCATATAGGAAAGTTTCAAGAACAATACAATGATGTGCACCAAAATCTGTGTACTTCTCTATATGTATGTAATATGTCAATCAAAAATTAAAGCTAGTATAACAAACACCCATATATTATTCAGCTAAATTCATCAATTTTAATATTTTTCTATAAATAAGAAAGTCTCTGTATAACCACAATACCAATATTACTTTGAAGAAATTTGATATTGATATGAAACTATTATCAAGTATATAGTCCATATTCAAATTTTCCTAAGTACATTATAGCTGGATTTTAAAATATATAGGATATGATCAAGGATCATATGTTACATTTTGTCATGTTTCTTTAGAATCTTTTAATCTATAATGGTTCTCTGACTTTTGTTTTTTATATAGCATTGACATTTTTTAAGAGTCCTGGAAAGTTGTTTTGCAGAATTTGAATGTGTCTGATTGCCTCCTCATGATCTGTTTTAGGCAAAATATTTCTACAGGAATAGGACAGATGATATTGCTTACTTCCTGGTACTTCATAGAGGAGGGGGAGGGGAACCTAACTTCTGTTGTCCAGTATAGGTTATGTTGAAGTTTGATCATTCAGTTAGGGTGGTGCTGTTTGATTGTTTAGTTAAAGTGCTGTCAACCAGGTTTCTCCTCTGTGACTTACTGCAAAGGGAAAGAGTCCACTGAGAGAACATTCTAAATAATAACAACTAGAAGGAAAAAACCTTTTAGCTTCTAGCTAACATAGGGTCAACTTTATTTACTCTCTTCTCTTTAGTTGCCTTATAAGATTTCATTCTCATCTAACGCACTTCTCTGGCATAAATACACCAGGACATGTATTCAAGCTGCCCCATCTGTGACCAGCTGGTTGTTTGTTACATTGACTCCCATTTGATCTCAAGGTCTGCGTTATCCTTATTGGCTTAAAGTTGTTCTTTGATTAAACCTGGCCCATCTGGCCATACCCAAGGGAGCCTCTCCTGACTTTCCAGCCTCTGAATACTCTCCAGCCTCTCAGCCCAGCCTCTTTAAACAGTCAGGTATACATATATTTGTTTCCCTCTCAATAATCACAGATGATTGGATCAAAGATGCAGTTCACTTTCCAAACTAATCTCATAAACTTGACACAAGATTGAATATTATAATAAACACATGAAGAGGAGTTTCAAAATAAGGAAAAGGAAGAAAAGGGTCTGTAAACTTAAAGGAAGATAATAGAAACCATCTGATATGAATATCATAGAGAAAAATATTTGGAAAAAATGTACAGAACCTTAGTGAGCTGCAGAATGATATAAAAAGATACATGGAATTGTAATCTCAGAAGGAGAAGATAGAGGTGATGGAACAGGAGGGGAAAAGAACATTTGAAGGAACATTGACTAGAATTTTTCAAAATTTGGCAAAATACATAAATTTACACATTCTAGAAATACATAGAATCCCTCCCCTGAGAAATACCATATATAAAGAAAACATACCTGAGTGCATGCAAATCAAATGGCCAAAAACTAATACAAAAATCTCTTGAAAGCAGCCAGAGAAAAATGATACATTACATTTAAATAATAATGGTTGGCTTCCCATCAGAAGCAAAGGTGGTCAGAAGATAGTGAGAGGTATTTTTAAAGTGCTGAGACTTCAGTTTCTGTTCCAATATGTGAAGAGCTTGAAAGTTGTAACTTCCAGCCTTATAATAGGAACAAATGGAAAGTCAGCAACTTTTATGTCCCCACCAAAGAACAGAGGGATCAGGGAACAGTACCACCGTGAAATCTGGAGAGAGAGGTGAATCCAGAGTCATAGGAAAGCTCTGTTTACCCAGAGCAGAAGCCACTGGGTAAGAACAGAAAGAGAAGAAAAATAGAACAGAATTGAGGAAAGACTTCAAGTAATAATGACTGAAAACTTTAGAAATTAATAGATACAGGGAGTTCAGAGAACACCAAACAGTATAAACAGCAAAAATCTACACCTAGTATTTTCTGAATTACTGAAAACCAAAGACAAAAACATGGTGCCTCTCTTACCCATGGAGGAGCAAAGATAAGAAGTTTAGTGGGCTTCTCCTAGAATATGCTAGAGAAACAGTTGAGTGAAATTTTGAAGTGTCGAAATAAAAACCCCACTAGCCTATAATCCTATACCTAGTGTATCACAGTTTGAATATGACATGTTCTCCAAAGCTCCTGTGGGAAACAATGCAGGAATGTTCAAAGGTGGAACAGTTAGATTGTGAGAGTTGTAGCCTAATCAGTAGATTAATCCATTGATATGGATTAACTGGGTGATATCTGTAGACAGGTGGATAACTAAGGGGCATGCCTTAGGGTTTGTATTTTGTTCCTGGTGAACTGAAGTGCTCTCTCTCTCTCTCTCTTTCTCCTTTCTGGTTGTCATGTTCTAAGCTGCTTTCCTCTGCCATGCCCTTCTGCCCTGATGTTCTGCCTCAGCTTGAGCCCAGCGTTAGGGAATCAGCCAACCATGGACTGAATCTCTAAGAATGTGAGCTAAAATAAAATTTGCCTCCTCTAAATTGTTCTTGTTAGGTATTTTAGTCAGAGTGATACAAAAGCTGACTAAAACAGTGAAATTATTCTTCAAAAGTGAAGCAGAAGTAGAGTTTCTCACACAAACAAAAAACAAAGGGAATTTATCATCAGCAACCTGCTCTGAGCAAATGTTAAAACAAATTCTTCAAGGAGAAGAAAAAGAAACCTGGATCTATATAAAGAAAGGAAGAGCACTTGGAGAAGAAACGGAAGTAAAATGCAATCTTTTCTTTGTTTTATTCTTGATCTAAAAGAGAACTATGTATTTAAAGTGGAGATACTAACTATATATTGGATGATTATAGCATATGAAAAAGTGAAATTAACGACAGCAGTATCAAGGGATACCTGCATTACACGTGAAATGGTGGGGTATTATTTGAAGACGTTCTTATATTATAATGAACACTGTAAACTCTGGGGCAACCACTAAAAATCTTTTAAAGAAGGATATTTGATATTCTAAGACAGGAGATAAAATGAAATCATATAAAATACTTATTACAACCAGAAAAGGGGGGAAAATGTGTAAAGAACAAAGGCAAAAAAAAAGCAGTTACAAACATAATAAATACTAATCCAACTCTACCAATAATCACTTTAAATGTGAATAGTCTAAATATGCCAATGAAAAGAAAAAGCACCAACTGATAAAGAAACAAGACTCCACCATATATTGTCTATAAGAAACCCACTTTGGTTATGAAGACCCAGATACAATTACAGCAAAAGGACAAAGATCCACCATGCCAAGACTCATCAATAGGAATCTGGAATAGCTATATTAATTTTACATAAAGTACATTTCAAAATATGGAAAATTATTAGGGATAAAGGGGGACAAACTCCAAGAAGGCATAACAATTCTAAATATGTAAGCATTTAACAAGAGAAAACTAAATATGTGGCACAAAAACTGATGTAGCTCAAGGAGAAATTGACAGAATTCCCTACTATAGTTGGAGGCTTCCAAAACACTTCTTTGAGGACTTGATAGATGAAGCAGGCAGAAAATCAGTAAGGATGCAGTTGACCTGAATGGCACTGTCAATCAACTTGATCTTATTGGCATTTCTAAAGTAATCTACCCCAAAATAATAGAATATACATTCTTCTCAAGTTTACATGTAACATTCAGAAAGGTACACCATGTCCTGTGCCATAAAATACTCAACAAATTTAAGAGAATAGAAATCAAGCAAAATATATTCTTATATCACAATGAAATTAAACCAAAAATCACCAATAGAAAAAGAGCTGGAAAATCCCCAAGTATTTGGGAATTAAACAATACATTTCTAAATAACACCTAAGTAAGAAGAGTCTCAAGGAAACTTTTTGAATATTTTGAATTGAACAAAAGAAAATACAGTTTTTTTTAAATACAGTTTTTTGCAGTTTGTCAAAATTGCATAGTTTATCAAATGCACTGTGAAAGCGTTAAATGCATTTAGGGAAATTTATAGCACTGCATACATAGACTAGAAAAGAAGAAAGAGCTAAAAATCAATAATCTAGCTCCTAAAGAAGCCAAAGTCCAAAAAGCAATTTAAGCATAAAGCAAGCAGAAAAAGAAAAAGAAAAATCAATACAATTGAAAATAATAGAAAAATCAATAAAGCCAAATTATTTTTTGAAAAGATAAATAATAAAATTGGTAAGCCTCTAACCAGACTAACAAGGAAAAAAGAGAAGACACAAATTACCAATAATTGGAAATGAAAGCAAGCTTATCTGCGGATTTCATGGACATTAAAGGATAATAAAGGACTACTACAAACCACTCTATGCCCACAAATTTGATAATTTAGATGAAATAGATGGGTTCCTTGAAAGACTAAACTACTCAAACTCCCACAAGGAGAAAAGATCATAAGAATAGGCCCGTATCTATTAAGCAAAGTGAATATAAAGCCAACAACCTTCTAAAACAGAAAACATCAGGGTTCTTTGGCTTTGCTGCTGAATTCTATGAAAAATTTGAAAAAGAAATGACTTCAGTGGTGTATCATTTCTCCATCATCTCTTCCAGGAAATACTGGTTTATCAATTTTAACAAGTGTATAATACTAACAAAAGATGTAATAAGAAGGCAAACCGGGTGTGGAGCCTATGAGAACTCTCTTTATAGCCATGCAATTTTTCTTTAAATAAAAAACTATTCTAAGATAAACGTTTATTTTTTAAAACAAGTAAAGAGCTGAAAGGAAAAATTGTCAACCCAGAATTCTATATCAAGTCAATAAATAAATAAATACATAAACATTAATATATATATGTGTGTGTGTATATACAAAGATATATATATAAGATATCTATATATAAAGTATAAAGAAAAAATGAAGACAATTTTTTATAAAGGAAAGCTAGGAGAACCCATCACCAGCAGAACTATACCCCAAGAAACACCAATGAAGTTCTTTGGACTAACAGAAAGTGGTGCCAGTAGATGAGATCCTCAGAAAGATATGAGTGCCAGAAATGGTAACTTTGTAAATTATGCAGGATCATACTTTCAAACTATCACTTTTTCTCTTAATTCTTTTTTAAAAATATTTTTCAGTTATACATGGACATAATGTCTTTTTGTTTTACTTATTTTTATGTGGTGCTTAGGATCGAACCCAGTGTTTCACACGTGCAAAGCAAGCGCTCTGTCACTGAGCCAGAACCTCAAGCCCCTTTCTCTTAATTCTTTTAAAACTTATCTTACAGTTTAAAGAAAAATGACAGCATTGTATTGTGGGCTTTATCATGTATGTGAATGGAATACTTGTCAGAACTGTAGCATATAATAGGAGGTTAAAATTAGTATGGACTAGCCAAGTGAGGCGGCACATGTCCGTAATCCCAGTGACTCAGGAGGCTGAGGCGGGAGTATCACGAGTTCAAAAACCAGCTTCAGCAACTTAGCAAGGCTGAAGAAAGGCCCTAAGAAACTTCATAAGACCTTGTCTCTGCAAATTAAAAAAAAAACGGGGGGGGAGGGGGTCACTGGGGATGTGACTCAGTGGCAGAGCACTTGTGTGGCATGTATAAGGCACTGGGTTTGATTCTCAGCACCGCATATAAACAAATAAAGTCCATTGACAACTAAAAAAATATTTAAAAAATAACTCTAAGTTGATGGTGAAAATCTAAGATTTCATATTGAAATATCTAGAGCAATCATTTAAAAATAATGCAGAGATACAACTAAATGCAGATAGAGAAATTAACATGATTCTAGAAAATATTCTGTTAGTCTAAAATAATTCAGAAAAGGAAGAACAGGAGAGCAAAGGTCAGATGGTACAAACAGGAAACAAAGAGCAAAATATGAGGCCTAAATCCAAATTTAGAAATAATTACATTGAACAAATACTCCAAATATATAAATAATTACATTGAATTAAATACTCCAGTTAAAAGGCAAAGATTATCAGAATGGATTAAAAAAATCAAGACCTAATCATATGTCTACAATAGCTGTGCTTTAAATATAATGACACAGATAGATTGAAAATAAAAAGTCAGAAAAATAATAATGCAAATATAAAGAGTGAAAAGTTGGAACAACTGTATTAATATCAGATAAAATAAATTTCAAAACTATTACCATAAATAGAAATTCTGAAGAAAGATATGACAATAATTAATATTCTTGCACCCAAGAACAGAGCTTCAAAATATATAAAGCAAAAATCAACAGAATGAAAGGGAGAAACAAACAGTTACCAACCATTCTGGGAGATTCTGACACCTGTCTCTCAGTAAATACATTAATTGAGCAAAAACATCATTAAAGACAGAAGTTCTGGGCAACAGCAGCAACCACTTTAGCCCAAATGACTATATAGAATACAACACCCAACAACTACAGAACTCACGTTCCCTTCAAGGGCATATGATACATTTATTCAAACAGATCATATTCTGGGCCATAAAACAATATTCCTTCCTTATCAATAAATGGGATGGGTTCAAACTAAAAATCTTCTTCTCACCAAGGAAATGATTAATAATGTGAAGAGAGAGCCCACAGAGTGGGAGAACAACATTCCTACACACACATCAGATAGAGCATTAATTTCCAGGATATATAATGAACTAAAGAATCTTAACACCAAAAAAAGAAAATAACCCAGTCAATAAATGGACTAAGGAGGTGAACAGACACTTCTCAGAAGAAGATATACAATCAGTCAACAAATATATGAAAAAATGTTCAACATCTCTAGCAATTAAAGAAATGCAAATCAAAACTAAGATTTTGTCTCACTTCAGTCAGAATGGCAATTATAAAGAAGACAAGCAACGTTGGCAAAGATGTGGGGAGAAACTACACACATACATTGCTGGTGGGACTACAATTTGGTGCAACCAATCTGGAAAGCAGTAAGGAGATTCCTAAGAGAACTTGGAATGGAACCACCATTTGACTCAGTTATCCCACTCCTTGCAAGTCTATTCCCAAAGGACTTAAAATTACCCTTCTACAGTGATGCAGCCACAACAATACAGCAGCTCAACTCACAATAGTTTAACTATGGAACCAAAGTAGGTGTCCCTCAACAAATGAATAGATAAAGAAAATGTAGTCTATATACACAATGGAATATTACTCAGCCTTAAAGAAAAATGAAATGATGGCATCTGCTGGTAAATGGATGCAGGTGGAGAATATCATAGTAAGCAAACTAAGCCAATCCCCACAACCAAAGGCTGAATGTTTTCTGTGATATATTGATACTAATTCACAATAATGGGGGTGGCTATGGAAGAATACAGTCACTTTGGATTAGGCAGAGGGGAGTGAAGGGAGGGGAGGGGATATGGGGACAGGAAGAATAATAGAATGAACAGAACATTATTACCCTAAGTGCATGTGTGACTACGGGACCGCTATGATTATACATCATGTACAACCAGAAAAATGAGAAGTTATACTCCATTTATGTATGTTGTGTCAAAGTGCATTCTACTGTCATGTATAACTACCTAGAACAAATGAAATAAAAAGAATGGTGGCAGCCAGGGGGTGGAGGAGGAAGAATGGGAGTTATGCCATTAATTAATTATTCATTCCACTTAATGGTGGCAGAGCTTCTGTTTGAAATGACAAAACTGTTGTGGAAACAGAAAGTTGTACAATATTGTGAGTGTACTTAAGGCCACTGAGTTGTCCACTTTACATCACTAAAATGGCAAAATTTATGTTACTTTTTTGCAACAACAAATACTTTATTAAATTTTTTAAAATTTTCTTTTTAGAAATGGAAGAATATCCATATGGTGAGAATGGCATTACCGATTTCTCTTTAGGACTTCTTTGGCCGCAAGTATATTCGGTGTTAAGGTAGAGAGTGGTGTGGCCAAAGTCAGGAACGGGTGCTGCCAAAAAGAGGGGACAAAGAAGGCATAATTTAGGAGCAAAACATTTTCTTTCAACTAACCCCTGACAACTCCTTATGAATACAATTTACGTAAATATCACGTATGTTAATACCTGCCAACCCCCTCCTAATCAGTATAAAACATTCATAGTTGAAGACAGAACTATCTTAATTTTCCTTCTTTCCAAAAATCTACAAACAGCCCATAAATACACTCCCGCCAGCATTGAATGCACACAATACTTGAGAATATGCAAAAACTTACTATCACAAATTTAAACGTTTATTCCTGGCCAGATAAATCCCTAAAATGTAGCAGCTGTCTTAGTGACAGTGATCAATGAATAGTGAAATGAAAACCTTCTGTTGGGTATTCAGAAAGAGTCAATATTTTGCAAAAATGGCACCATTTCCAAACTTACCTCTAATAGTTCTTTAGCCGAACCCCTTTTTTCAACGTTGATTTCCAAGCATTGACACAAGAAATCCTGCAGTGCTGGTGAATGTTTCTCAGCATTGGGAATGTCCGGACATCCATTTGTAGCAATCAGGTGTAAGGCCTAAAAAGAAAACAACATCTGTGACATTTTTGTGTGGTGGGGAGGGGCAGCATATTGAGGGTTGAACTCAGGATTGCTTTACCAGTGAGCTACATCCCTAACCCTTCTTTTTTATTTTTGAGATAGAGTTTCACCAAATTCTTGAGGCTGGCCTTGAACTTGTGATGCTCCTTCTTTAGACTCCAGAGTCACTGGGATTACAGGTGTATAACCATTGGGTACAGCATTCAGGACATTCTTAAGGTAGCTCAACAAAGTTATAATGTACTTCATCAAGTTTATGAAACTTCATTTTTTGTGTGTTGCTAGGATCAAACCCAGGGCCTTGTGCATGCTGGGAAAGCACTCTACCACTGAACAACCTCTCTAGCCCCTCTTAATTCTTCAAAGATAATCACTATAAATACTAAAGTGAGTAAAATGAGGTTATCACTATCTCCACTTGTTTGGATTTTGTATCCTCCCTCCTTCCCTTCCTTTATTTCTTCTTCCTCCTTCTCCTCCTCCTCCTCCTCCTCCTCTCTCTTTCTCTCTCTTTTTGGAGGGTGGTATAGAAACTGACCCCAGGCATATGCTAGGCAAGTAAGGGCTCTAACACTGAGCTACACCCCAGCCCTATTTTCATTTTATTTTGAGACACAGTATGTCTAAGTTGCCCAGGCAGGCCTCAAACTTGGGATCTTTCTGTCTTGTACTCTCCAGATGCTGAGATTACAAGAGTGTAGCAAAAGGCCTGACAGCTTCATCTTTTCTTTTTTTTTTTAATGTTTATTTTTTAGTTGTAGGTGGACAGAATATCTTTATTTTTTATTTTTATGTGGTGCTGAGGATCGAACCCAGTGCCCTATGTGTGCTAGGCGGGCATGCTACCACTGCGCCATAACCCCAGCCCTCATCTTTTCTTTTTGAACTTTAAATGCAATATATTTGCTTAAAGAAAACAAAATCAACAACAACAAAAACCCACCTGTAGTACAAAAAAGTATAAAAGAAAATGATGATAATCCTACATCAATGTGGACTATCCTGTTAAACATTTGCAATCTTTTTAAAAGTCATATTGGACAGAACCTTAATATGGGATCTACAGTTAGTTGACCACATATGGGATTTGGCTGGTTTCACTAAGGTCCAACCAGATCCACAGCAGAGGACGCTGAAGACAAGCCTCTTCTGAGGCCTGAGCATAACCATGGTTATGATGTAGCCCTATAAATATTCTTGAGCTTTGTTCTGGATGCAGTTTTAAGCTATTTGGATCTTATTGGTAAGATTTGTTAGGTGGAACCGAAGCAGTGTTTATTTTAATTTGTCAACTAAACTGCCAATTAGCATCCCAACCCCTCTACTGTTCTTGCAGTCCTTCCCATCTCGACTAAGGTGAACCTCAATTTCATCATTCCTATTGCTTACGCTAAACTTTTGGATCTACCCTCAACTCTCCTTTTACATAGACTCTCTTTTCAAAATAGGATCTAACTATGTTTTTATCACCTCCATTGATACCATTCTTGTCTACATTACTGACATTTTTTGCCTGAATTATTGCAACAGCTTCCTAATGGCTCTTCCTGCTTCTGCCTTGCCTTCCTTGAGAATTTCTTCTTAACAGAGTGACCACAGGGAGCCCCTTACAATTTGAGTAAGTCCATTTTGCACCTCTGCTCAGAACTGTCCCATGGTTTTCCCATCGTAGAGTAAAAGCCAGAATTCCCCATCTTAGATAAAAGGTCAGCATCCCCACAAAGCACTACAGGGCCTCATTTCCCCGACCAGCTTATTGCCTACTGTGTGCTCCATGCACTCTCACTGCTAAAATCCTGAAAGATCTTTGAATGCACCAGGAACATTCCTGCTTCAGGGCTTTTGTAATTGCTGTTTCTTCTGCTTGGCGTGCTGGTCCCTAGGTAATAAGCATCACTCTCTTACATCCTATGTCCAAATGTCACCTCAGTGAAACCCTCCAAAAGCACTCTTTTAAAAGCAAATCCTTGACGCGCTCTCTCCTAGCCCGTCTAGGACTTCAAGATTCCATTGCTTTATGTATTATTCTTATCTACCTTATTGTTTCTCTCCTTCCACTAGAATGTAGGTTGTACAAGAACAGGAATATTTGTTGGTTCTCTAGGCAGCAACTTAAACACTGCCTAGCACAAGGCAGGCACTCAATTCAATATTGCCTAAGTAAATATGTGAAACTAACGGGTTTAGAAAATTGCTCTGAAAAGTGCTCTAAATTAATCACCTATTAAAATGAGTTTAACTGCTTACACTTCAACTGGTATCTTTGGCAACAGGGCAAAAAGCACTCAGGAAAGTATATCCAAATCTAATTCCCTCTGTTATCTGGACTATTTTACTTAGTATAACAGTTTCAAGTGTCAATGTTGCACATGTATCAGTCCTTCCTTCCCCTCTGTGGCCAAATAATATTCCACTGTTCATCAGGTGACAGATCATTGGGTCGTTTCCACCCTTTGCTATTGTACGTAATGCTGCTCTGAACACTGTGCAATTTTTGTGTGGACGTGTGCTTTGTTGCCTTTTTCTGTTGGTGGTGTTGTGGACTGAACGCAGGGCCTTGTACATGCCAGGATCTCCACCATTGAGCTTCATTTCCCACGCCATATACATATGTTTTTAATTCTCTTTTATACACACCTAGTAATGGAATTCTAGGTCCTATGATAACTCAACATTAACTGCAGAACTATCAAATTATTTTTAAAGTAGTGCAACATTTTATATCTCCACCAGCAATATATGAGGATTCTAATATTTTTCTCACTTTTATTTTTATAGTGCCTGAACGCAACTCAGGAGTCTTCTATCTGTAAACTACATCCACAGCTTTTTTAATTTTGAGATAAAGTTTTGTAAAGTTGCCCAGGCTGGCCTCTAACTTGCAATCCTCCTACCTCAGCCTTCCAAGTCCCTGGGATTACAGGTGTGCACCACTGGGCCTGACCAGCAATTCCAATTTCCCCACATTCTCTCCAGCACCGATTATTTGTCTGACATTAGTTTTATAGTGGTGTCCTGTGGTTTTGATTTGTATTTCCTAATCACCAATGATGTTGGGCCACATATGGTAATTGAAAAGGACATGGGAGGATGCTTGAAATTCTTCACCTCAACTGAAACAATATTTACTTCTTCAAAATCTACTCTGTTTGAAAATGGGCTAAAACACCATCAGTTACACAGCTTTCCCAGAGGAGTAATCTTGCTTTCCTGTCTTCTGGACCTTGGGGCTCAGAGGCTGAATTTCAAAGATGATAACCTCATCTCTATACCCAGGGTACTTCAATGTGTACAAATAGTACCTTAACTGTGTAGACAAAGGCATCTAACTAGGGTACTTCAACTGTGTGAAAAGGTGTATATATTCTTACTTATACCCCAAACACGAAACAATTCAGCTTACTCATAAAAACCTACACTCTTTTGCTAACACTTTCAGCTCTATCACTCAGAAGCAGTGTGATTTGTAGGTACAAAGCAAGGGCAGAGGTTAGGTTTTATAATTGTTGATTTTAAATTCTTGGCAATGAACAACACAAGGAAGTTCTCACTTCCACTTTAGGGAACAGGATGCTTCTTACAGTAAAGCTGGTGTTAAACTGGTCTTACCCTTGATGGATCTTCATTTATGTAAGGAGGTTCTCCTTCGAGCATCTCAATGGCCATGATGCCCAGCGACCATATGTCAATTTTAGGGCCATAAGCCTTCCGGTTGACCATTTCTGGTGCCATCCAATACGGGGTTCCAATCATAGTGGTGCGCTGACTGTGCTCGGGGGTGATCTGGGCGCAGAAACTGAAGTCAGCTAAGAAACAACAACAAAACCGAACATCAGAGTTAAGAGCTTCCAGGGATGGTTTTATGAAAGAGTTCACTTCACATGACATAATTACATTGGGACTATTCAAGCTCATTTATATATATATATATATATATTTATATATATATATATGTATATATATATATAAATGTATATATATGTATATATATATAAATGTATATAAATATATATATATATATATATTTTTTTTTTGTACCAGGAATTGAACTCAGGGGTACTCGACCACTGAACCACATCCCCAGCCCTATTTTGTGTTTTATGTAGAGACAAGGTCTCACTGAGTTGCTTAGCACCTCGCCATTGCTGAGGCTGGCTTTGAACTCGCGATTCTCCTGTCTCAGCCTCCCAAAGTGCTGGGATTACAAGCGTGAGCCACCACGCCCAGCTGTTTCATTTATATTTTTTAAAAAATTGAATAATGATAAAGTAATCCAGACTGGGATTAGAGTATTTTGATGATGTTACATACTGCCACTCTTTGCTGCTTCTTTCGACAACAGAGTGCAAATTATTAAGAGGGCTTTTATTCTCAAGAATACATTTTATCCTAAAACTTTTACTGAAACTGAAAGAGGTCCAAAAGGGGAGAAAATCACCAAAAGTGGTCACCAAACCTAAATGAAATGAATCAGGCAAAGGTCAAGACACTGAGACTACTTTAGAATCAAATAGAGAAGCCAGGATTACCAAGCACACAACACAGCAGAGAGTTTGGACAAAGAACCCATTTGAGTGCAATTGCACAGACAAGGTGCTCACTAGCAGTCACCTACTCCAATGACCTCCACTGTAACTGAGGAGCAGAGAACCTGCCTTAGCACTTGGTGTTAATTTTGTGGCAAGGTCAGGGTGAGAATTTACAATCTTGTCTTCTCTTCTGTTGTTAAAGCCATTCAACGACTTATGTAACTACTAGTATCAGGTCTGTAAGCTTCAGACTGTTCGGTGTTTACCTAAGAATGAGTAATGGCTATGAGCTGCTTGTTTTTTTTTTAACCTAGCTAGGATATTTTGTAATCTATTTTGAAGATCCTCCATATTAGTACCTTTATCTGCCTCATTTAAAAAACTACCATATATTACAGTGTATTAACATACCAAGTTACCATTCACTTACTGTTTGGCATTTAAGATAGTTTTAGTTTTTCTTTACCATACTGCAGAGAGTATCCTTTTACTAATTGAGGTGCATATATTTAGTATGTCTATAGGAGTGAATACTGAAAAGACAGCAACTGTTAGGTAAAATAATGTTTATAATGAAAGTGAGTGTGTATAAAAGCCAGGTACCATTCCAATTACCTTTTAAAAATATCTAATCTTCAAGATAACCCTACAAGATAGGTAATATAAAAAATGGTACTGAGTAATTTACCTTTTTTGTTGTAGTTGTTGTACTGTTGCTTAAACACTGAGCCATACCCCTAATATTTTTCAATATTTTATTGATAGGGCTTGCCTATTTGCTTTAGGATCTTACTAATTTGCTAAGGCTGGATTTCAACTTGCAACTTTTCAACTTCCTGCCTCTTCCTCCAGAGACACTGGGAATACAGATATGTGCCACTGGGCCTGGCTTAAGTCATCTATATTTTAATTAATGAATGCATTAATTATTTTGGTGCTGGGGAATTAATCCCAGGGTCTTCTGAATACTAGCTAAGTAATGTACCATTACTCATAACTAGAGCCCTAAGTATGATTTTTTTCCAGGGGGTAACCTGAGATTGAACCCAGGATTGCTTCAATATTAAGCCACATCCCCAGCCCTTTTTACTTTTTATTTGCAGACAAGGTCTCACCACATGCTTAGGACCTGGCTAAGTTGCTGAGGCTGGCTTCAAATTTGTGATCCTCTTGCCTCAGTCTCCTGAGACACTGGGATTAGACGCATGCACTACTGTGCCCAGCCCCAGGCATGCTTACTACTAAAATTATTCCCACTTGCAAATACAGAACCAAGGCATATATATATTTCATTAATTCACCTAAGGTCATTCATCTAATAAGTAGTAGAGTCACCACAAAACCTTATCCAAAAAGTCTAATTCCAATTTCATATATCTCCACCAAAAATATATGTGATTATCTATTTCCAACTTGCCAACTAAGAGCATTTAAAGAGCGAATCTCATATTGTGATGACCTGATGGAGTAACCTTTAGAGGATGTAGGTTAAGAGCTCTGCTTGAGTCCTCCAGAGGGCATGGCAGGAATTCAGAGATTATGCACAGAGGAAAGAAGTTCACTATGTTTTGCATGACTCTTCTGTGGCTC
>PVHX01010964.1:0-11897 GCA_004024805.1 Geosciurus inauris
TTATGGCATTTGCAGGTAAATGGATGGAGTTGGAGAATATCATGCTAAGTGAAGTAAGCCAATCTCAGAAAACCAAATGCCGAATGTACTCGTTGATAAGTGGATGCTGATCCATAATGTGGGGAAGGACATGGGAACAATGGTGGATCTCTGTTCACAGGGGTGTAAGTGGGGAGGGGGCATGGGGACAGCAAGGGTGATGGAATATGATGAACATCATAGCCTAACTTTATGTATGACTGCATATATGTTGTGATTCTACACAACTTACAACTAGAGAATTGATATGTTATCCTCTATCTATATACAATGAATCATTTACACTGTTAACATATAAGCCTAAATAAAAAAAAAATTAAAAAAAAAATTTAAAAAAATTAAAAAAAGAAAAAAAAATTAGAAGAGGGTGTCTACAAGCTGCCCTTCACATCCTCTCCCCTTTCTGAACCTGTGCCCGGGTAGCCACCTTCCTTCCTGCTCTTACAGATGGGCTGACTCTCTCCTGGATCATTCCCATCAATATGTCAATGTGCTATAACTTTTCCCTTATTAAAAGAAATTACTTCAAGCAGGGCGTGATGGCACATGCCTGTAATCCCAGCAGCTTGGAAGGCTGAGGGAGGAGGATTGCGAGTTCAAAGCCAGCCTCAGCAACGATGAGGTGCTAAGCAACCCAGTGAGACCCTGTCTCTACATAAAATACAAAATAGGGCTGCAGATGTGGCTCAGTGGTTGAGTGCCCCTGAGTTCAATCCCTGGTACCCCCCCTACCCCCAAAATTACTTCAGCTATTCCTCTAGCTATTTTTATCTGCTTTTAACAAAATTCCTCAAATCTGTTGCCTGTACTCACTGTCTCCAACTACTCATCTCCTTTTTAAAATTATTATTTTTTAAAGAATGCAATTTTAATTTGTTTTCCTCTGTAGTGGTGGCACTCTACCACTGAGCCACATCCCCAGACTTTTTTTAGTTTTATTTTGAGGCAGGGTCTTGCTAAGTTGCCCAGGCTGCCCTCAAACTTGCAACCTCCTACCTCACCCTCCAAGTCACTGGGGTTACAAGTGTGGACCACCAAGCCTGGCTTTTTTTTTAATTAAAGATGTTTTGTTGTGATAAAATACATAAAATACACCTTTTAAACTATTTTAAGTATACAGTTCAGCATCATCAGTACAATTACACTGTTGTGTAGTCATCATTATTATTTTAAAATCTTTTCCCACATATAGAAAACCCCCAATAATCCACCAGAAAGTTATTAGAGCTAATAAATGAATTCAGCAAAGTTGCAGCCTCTTTATTATTTCTCAAACGTTCCCTGGTCATGTGTTGCTCTCTTCCTCCACCAGAAATGTTCTTCCCAAGTCACCTCAGCTCTGTCTTGCTAAAGCCAGTGGCCAACACATGGTCCTTGTCTTAATTTCCCTCCTGCATCATCTGATGGGCTTGATCATGCCTTCCTTCCAGGCACCACTCTCTGGGCTCTCTCCTGGCTCTGTAGCCACTACTTATGCCTCCATTTCCTTGCTGATTTCTCCTCATCTCCCATGCTCTAAATGCTAGAGTGTTCCAGGGCCCAGTGTTGCGACTCCTTCACAGCCCTGGTGATCTCAACTAGGGCTAAAACTTTACAGACTGTCCGTAGACTAACAACTTCTAAAATTATAGTCAGCTAAGTTCTCTCCTTTGAACTCCAGACTTAGAGATGTTCAACTACCCACTTGCCATCTGTTTGGGTGCTGATGAGGTTGGTGATGGTTTCCCAAAAGATATGTCTATATCAAATCTCTGCAACCTGTGAATATGATTACTATCATTTGGATCTGGAATTTTCCCCAGGGGTCCATGTGTTAAAGGCTTGGTCCTCAGCTTGGTGCTGTTGGGAACTGGTGTAAAACCTCTAAGAGTGGGAGGCTTTAGGTCATTGAGGACATGCTCTTGAAGGAGATAGCAGGAATACAGTATCTTTCTGTCTCTCTCTTTGCTTCCAAACTTTCTGTCTCTTAGTTTGCTCCAGGATGTGCTGTTCCCGTTGCTAGCCAGCACCACACCCAAAGACCCAAGAGCAATGGTTCTACCTGATCATGAGCTGAAGCCTCTAAACAAATTAAACCTTTTCCCTTTGTAAGTCAACTATTGCAGGTAATTTGTTTTAGTAATAGAAAGCTGACTTATACAGTTACGTGAATTTTGAAAAGGGTCTTTGCAAGAATCATCCGATGAGGAAATCACTGGAGTGGGTCCTCAATCAAATACACATATCCTTAAAAGAGACATACAGCTGGGCACAGTGGTGCATGCCTGTAATCCCAGCAGCTCGGGAGGCTGAGGCAGGAAGATCATGAGTTCAAAGCCAGCCTCAGCAAAAGCTAAGTGCTAAGCAACTTGGTGAAACTCTGTCTCTAATTAAAAACACATAATAGATGTAAAGGGAAGTCAAGCAGACGTTACATTTTCCCAGAGAAAGAGGCACTGGAGAGTCCAGAGCCTGGGAGAAGAGCAAGTCCCTGCTCACCTGAGGAGCCTTGCTGACTGGCTTCCATACCTCCTCCTACTTTTATTTCCTGATGAGTTCTCCAGACAATGGGATGAGAGCCTCAGTTCCTCACAGTAAAGGGTGAGGACTGTGGTGACTTTGGACACATGGAAAGGGGGAGAAGACATCCAAAAAAGTGCTGAAATAGGCCATCAACCTCCAACCATTAGGCCCAAATAAGGAGATGAAGTACCAGGAATCAGGAAAAACCAAGAATGTCTTGAACCCAGAATTCTCTACCAGGTTGTGAAGCAAAAGAACCAGAGACAAAGGCAAAAAGCATCAAATGAAAGCTCTATGCCAGAAACTTCCTAGGAGACCTCTGGGAAAGAAGCTGTCAAATTGGAAGGAAGTAACAGAGCCCTGTGATTATCTGAGGATGCATTCCCTCCGTGATGCCCTGCTTTCTCTCTTTTGGACAGTCCCTCAGAAAGGTCTTCAGGACATTGGGCATTGACTGGAGGAGTTCCTCGTTCCTGACAGCTTTCTCATCCCATCTGTCTGAGAATACAAACTCTCCCATTAAGAGCCCTCCCATCCTGGAGAAGTCTCAGGGTCATGGCTACCATGTGCCTGTGATTATTCTCTGAGGACTTTCAGGTCTCCTCCTTTGAGGACAGTTTCTGGCAGTAAGACATTGCATTGAAGGCAAGAGTTGGCCTTTAGCTTCAGGTGGCCTGTAGGAGACTGCTGAGCTGAGGGAAAAGGGTAGGGAGTAGGCCTTCCCTAGTGAATAGAAACCTTCCCAGCTGTGGAGGGCCCCAAAATACTAGAACCCCAGAGACTGCTGAGAACAGACACACAGATGCTGATACTGTGAATTGCACAAACCTAAACAGGCTTTATTTTGGAACTTAGCAAACCAACATGTAAAGGGTTTTATATTTAGTAAACCAGCAAGTAAAATGGTTTTAATTTGTCCATTTTATGAAAAATGGAGATGATATGCAGGTATATGTATCAAATTATAATGTAAGTAGAAGGTTAAAATTTATTCCTTGTCCAAATGATTGACTTTGGGGAAACTCTGGGTGATGTCTGGGATCCCTATCTTTTTGGTAATGTCCTTACCTGAGAATAGACCTCTTGACTCTTGAATGTGTCAGTGGAAACTATTGTGGGCCAAGGTCTCTTGGTCTTGCTCATTGTGATTATTTAAAGTCATGGTAAACATAGGTTTAAAATTGATTTCAATCTTAATAATATTCTCTCCAGTGTGGGCTATTGCATCCATATTTTGACTGCTTAGTACAGCAAATCCCTTTGAAAATCTTTTCTCTTCACTAGAATTTATTTATTAAATACTGGTTACCCCATTCCCACACAGTGGAAACAAACAAATTGTCATCATAGCACTCAAGGTTATTCATGTTGCAAATATCACTATATTTTCCCATTCTACCTCAATAAAGCTATAAAATTCTAGTACCTAAAAAAAAAGAGAAACACACACACACACACACACACACACACACATAATAGGGCTGGGGGAAGTGGCTCAGTGGTTGAGTGCCCTTGAGTTCAAACCCTAGTACCAAATAGAGAGAGAGAGAGACAGGCAGAGACAGAGAGACAGAGAGATACAAAGGAGAAACAGAGGCAAAGAAGGTAATGTGATCAGGGAGGCAGAGATTAAAGCAATGGGGCCAAAGTCAAGGAACACTGGCAGCCACCAGAGCTGGGAAAGGCCAAGAACATGTTCTCCCCCAGGGACTTTGGTGTGAGCACAGCCCTGTTGACACTCAGATTTCAACCTCTTGCTTCCAGAGCTGCCAGGGAATCCAACTCTATTGGTTTAAGCAATTGAGTTTTTGGTAATTGGTCATGGTAATCATATGATGCTAATAAAGATGTCTAATAGACATCTCCAGCTCAACATGTCCCAAAAGAAACCCTCATGTACTCACCTCTATCTCCCACCAGCCAGACCTTCTCCCTTCCCAGAAGCAGCCCTTCCCATCTCAGTAAAGGGCAATTCCAGCTTAATGTCATTTGGATCAAAACTTTGACTTCATTGTTTCAACCCTTCACTTTCCATCAAACCCCTCATCCAAATCATCAGCAAACTCTGGTGGCTCCTTTTTCAAGGAGAGTGCAAATCAGATAACTTGTTACCTCCTACCCTGTGACCACTTGGGTCCAAGTGCTATCATCTCTTGCTTGGAGTATGACAATAATCTCCTGTCTCCCTGCTTTTTGTCCTAGCCCTTTGTAGGCTATTCTCAAAATAGTAGCTGGAGGGGCTGGGATTATGGCGCAGTGGTAGCGTGCTCGCCTAGCACGCATAAGGCACTGGGTTCGATCCTCAGCACCACATAAAAATAAAATAAAGATGTTCTGTCGTCACCTACAACTAAAAAATAAACATTTAAAAAAAAAAAAGTAGCTGGAGTGACGCTGTCATAACCTAAGATGCCATCGCTCTTCTGCTCAAAACCCTCCAGGGATTTCCCATCTCACTCAGCATAAGAGCCAAGTCTACAATGTAGACCCCACAAGGGCCTCCATGATCTTGGTGCCTGTAACCTCTCTGATGTCACCCTCTGCCACCTACCCCATTGCTTGGCTCCTGGAATCCATCATGTTGACTCCCACCTCTGGGACTTTTCACTGAGAATATCAGGGATTTGCAGGGAGCTAGCACAATTACCAGGATAGATTTCATGCCATTTGAAATTTGTAGGCTTGAATTTAAAGTGAGGCCAATCAGCATAGCTGGGTCCTCTTTCCATTCAGCTGGGAATGTGTGACTTGGCCAGATTAAGATTCTGCTGGAGAATAATGATGGGAAGAAAGGGGAAAAATATTAAGGCCATTGTATACAGGAGCGATGGCTAACATTGGACCATGAAATCTGAGCTAGGTAAGAAGGAATTAAGTTAAGTCATGCACTTACTATAGGGCCTGGCACATTGTAAAGGCTCAATAAACCTGAGCTGTTATTACTACAAGCATTTATTCTAAGTCTACTAAAAATACTCTTAAATGCAAAAAGACCTGGCAAAATTAACTTCATTGCCACAATCTAGCCTAGCACTTGTAATTAAACCTCCATTCCTATAAACAAGAGAGGACTTTGAAGATAGAGCAATACGATCCAAGGCAAGGATAATACTTAAGAAATGTATGTGTATTTTAGGCATAAATAAATAAAAGGTGTAATTTGGACTTCACCACCACCAGAAGGAAAAGCCAGCATTGCTTTTCAACTCAAGAATTTATGAGTAACATGAAAGAAATATATCTAAACATATTCTTCAATTTAAATACGCAAAGATTTCCTTCCTCTTCCAAATATTTCAACTGGATAATATTGTGATTTTCTCAGAGATGCATGCCACATTTTACAAATATATATCGACTTGCTTTCAGCTATACATTAGTGCTGACACCAAAAGTGCTTTCTCATCTGTTTCCCGTATCTGCCAAGTAGCAAGCTGTAACTGGCTAATTGGAAACACACAAACAAATGGCTCAACTTTATCAATGTGTTCCAGGTACCCAAGGCCATGGCCCATTGTCCACAAGTTTCAATATTATTTGAAGACTTGGCTAAGAGAAACATTTTATGTTCACACAGAGATATTAATATGTGGAATGTCAGAATCACATATATTTTAAAGATTAAAGCAGATCAGCAAATCTCAGGCGTATGGCCATGGAGCAAGAAATCAACAGATGGGCCAGGCACGGTAGCGCATGCCTATAATCCCAGCACATTGGGAGGCTGAGACAGGAGAATCACGAATTCAAAGCCAGCCTCAGCAATGGTGAGGCGCTAAGTAACTCAGTGAGACCCTGTCCCTACATAAAACACAAATAGGGCTGGGGATGTGGCTCAGTGGTCGAGTGCCCCTGAGTTCAATCCCCAGTAGTAAAATCAATCAATCAATCAACCAATCAACAGATGGAGTCATAGATGGAGGCTCCATCTGCCAATTCAAGGTCCTGCTAATTTAGAACTAAGGAAAACCCTCTGTGACAACACCATGGTGGAGAGAATGAGCTCTGCATTTCTGAGCTGAGCCCCGCAGGTGGATAGAGTTGCAAGTTACTAAAATGTAGGAGCTGGGGCTGGAATAAATGGCTGAGAGTTCAAGTCCCTCTCTGCTTCTAACTGTAGGAGCTCAAGTTTATTGTCTGTGAAATGGGTGTGAAAGCTCCAAACTTCCTCAATTCTATCATTCAGTTTTTGACATTTCTGTTATTAAGAATGTGTTTAAATTAATCCATTGGGAGCCAGAGATATAGTTTAGTGACAAGAGTATCTGCCTAGCATCCACAAGGCCCTGAGTTCAATGCCTAGCCCTGCAAAAAAAAAAAAAAGGAAAAATTAATCCATTTGGACAGACAGGGCTTGTCTTTTAGTGGAAAAATTCTGAAATAAAAGTCCTTTCTTTTACATGCTGTTGATTTTAAAATGTTGTGAGGATAAATGTGTTGAAATGAGTTGTTGTCTATAAAGCCTTTAAGGAAGTCTCTGGACCTTGGGTGCAGTGAGGAGAGGTGAGGAGCGGGTCAGAGAAGCAGGCTGAAGCTGTCTCATGCCCAGTTCCCTGGCTGCCAAGATTTCTACCTTATCAGAGCACAGCAGAAAAAAGGGAAGGGATAACATCCCTACCCTGTTCTATGGGATTACTTCTTATCTAGCATTTGCTGTGACTGGGTTCAGGGATATGCATTTCCCTTGAGGGTTTCCTACCCCCTCCCCCTTTTTTGGTTAATCACCATGAAACCTACTTCAGAACAAGGTCATACTCTGATCCACCCAATCAGCATCTTTGCTAAGGGGATCTGGAGCTCTCATTTATTTCCTGTTTACATGTGAGTCATTGTTCAGAACATTCCAGAGTCCAGTGTCTGGTCAGTGGTCCGTAATGCCATCATATACATCTGCCCACCATTATTTCTCCAACCAACTACTCCAACCATGGCGGCTATTCCTTCAACATACCAGATATTCTCCTGTTTCAGGGTTTTGCATTTGGTGTTCTCTCTGTCTGAAATGGTACCCTCCTCACCAACCCTATGCATACCTCAGATATTCTCATCTCACCTTCTAAAAGGTCTTTGTTCAAATGTTTTCTTTGCATCTTCTCTGACCAGCCCGGAAGGCTATAATCCACCCCTAACCAGCTCCCATTTTCTCTCTTTTTCCTCGATAGCACTTATAACTATATAATATATACTATTCCATGTGTTTACCTAGATTATTGCCTCTCTATTAGCATATAAGGAATCTTTATTGTGTTCACTGTTTTATCCCCTGTGCTCAGAACAGATCCTGGCACCCCAGGTACTCAGTAAGTCTTTATTTCAATAACTAGTCTAAACATTTGACATTTTCCTTCTTTAAATTGGGACTCTGGGCCAAAAGGGATGACTATTTTCTCTAGTTCTTCATTTAGGCTATTCCATGTATCAATGGCTTTACCTTTTTATTGCTGAGTAGTATTTCATAGTATGAACATACCAGTTTGTTCAATCACTCATTCATTGAAGGACATCTGGACCATTGCTACTTTGGAGCTATTATGAGTAAAGCTGCTATAAAAATTGTGTGCAGGTTTTGGTGTAAATACAAGTCTTCATTTCTTTGGAATAAATACCAAGGAATATATTTGTTGGTTGACCAGTAGTGTTTAGGTTTCTTTCTTTCTTTTTTTTCTTTTTTTAAAAGAAACTGTTAAACTGTTTTCCGGAGAGGCTATATCATTTTATATGCACACTCAATGTACAAGTTATCCAGTTTCCCTGCATCCTTGCCAGTATTTGTTATTGTCACTGTACACAGAAAGTTTGAAGATAACTCAGAACAGACAGTCAAAGCCTCCACTCATGAGACCCGCTGAAACACAAGAGAACCTATGGAGAATTGCCTCCCAAGAGTTTATATAATTCGTTTTTAAAGTTACTTTCTTTTGTGTGTATGTGGTACTAAAGATTGAACCCAGGGGCTCTTTTAACACTGAGCGACACTTCCATCCCTATTTATTTTTTTATTTTTGAGACAGTGTCCCACTAAGTTGCACAGGCTGGTCTCCGACTTGTGATCCTCCTGCCTCAGCCTCCTGAGTTGCTGGGATTACAGGTGTGTGCTACCACCCCCAGCAATAATGGCTGCCTTTAACAATCAGTTCATAAAATTCTGGAAAACTTAACAATAGGTTCTTAGAGCTAGTACAAGCTGGTTTAGAGGAAGAAAAAAGGAGGAAAAAAGAGAGGAAAAGGTTTCCTTGGCTAATTTCTCCAGCGGAGAGCCCAGGAAGCTAGAGAGGAGGCCCATGGCTGGAGGGGTCTTTTTGATTATTTGCTTTCCAGAAACGGTATGGTTATTGCAGATTATAATGATGGCCATTCAAATTAAAACAGCAGCTATATTTTTTTTTTTGCCTACCAACCATGGGTCTTGCAGTTTTAGGCTTTTAATTTAATCTAATTCTCACAGTGAGCCTATGAAGTAAGGACCATTACCATCCTCATTTAATAAATGAGGAAATTGAGACTCCCTGAGGTCAAGAGAAAGAGTGGGATGGGAATGAACTTTTCTGCCATATTCATTCTGAGCTGCTGAGAACTCAGTTCTGAAAACAGCCTTCCCTCTCAGAACCCATATCAACTGGTATTGTTTATGACACACGTCATCTCTTTGTCCCTCTTTGAAACGGCACTGTGACACAATTGTTGGAAGGGCTGAGGGTATAGGCTTTTGGTCTTTGGCACTGAGGTCCAACGTGACTACAGGCAGATCCATCTTTCTCTGTGCCTGTGTTTCCTCATCTGTAAGATGGGCTGAGGGTATTTCTCTGCCAGTCTTGCTTCATTATGCTGAGAATCAAAGGTGCAGTGAAATCACTGGGATTATAGGTTGGGCCTGTCACTCAGGCCTAAACTAAAGTACTTTGAATGAGCTGTGAAACCTCTCGCCCCTGATATTAGGTTTGAGTGAAGACAAACTGGTGTCTCATAATTTCCTCATCCTCCATATTTACTTATATTTTGCGGCGGTCCACAAGAGGTCACCATGAGCTTTGCAGATTCTAAGAGTCCATAAATGAGACAATGGTTCCCAGAGGGCCTGAAAAGGCAGAAAGCAGCTTGTAAATGTGAGGTACTGCTCTGCACTCTTCTGCCCCATCTCCTTCTAATTCCTGTGGTTGTGCAGCCAGTGGGCTCCAAGAGGGTGAAGGGAGCATTATGAGTTGAGTCTTCAGGGCTGTAGAAGGGTGATTCACATGGTCTCTCTGGGGGCAAATAAAACCTCATACCAGATACCAGGAAGGAAGGGCCTAGAAGCAGGGAGCATGGATACAGCCTTCCAGGCCCTTCCACTCAACTTCTTCTCACAGCTTTTCTGGGCCACATCTGCCTCAAGGCCAGTCCTGGGTTTCAGGCCTGATTGCCCTGGCCCAGAGCAGATTGCTTCATCCTCCTAGTCTCCTCCTCTAAAAACAAGGATGAAAATTTCCCTCAGAAGGATTGTGAGACTCATATGACGAGGAGATCCCAGTATAAATTCAGTGCCTATTAATTTTAGCTACTGTGCTTAGTAATGGTAGAATCAGGAATATAAGACATTTACTGATTTTCAAAGCATTGCCCTCTTCATGGTAGTAATGCACTTTACCCATCCTTTACAATGTACCGTTTACCTTACATGTGCGCTCTCTCAGCAATCTCAGCTGGTGGATATTATTTGACTTCCATTTTACAGATTGGAAAACTATAAAATTGAGAGGTTGAGTCAGTTGCCTAATGTCACATAGTTGATGTATGTGGTGTCTGGATTTAAACACAGCCCACCTGATGCCAGAGTTCTAGCTTATTCTTTACCATCTAGCTCATCTGTTTTCTCTGGCATCCAAGCTACCCAGGTGATTAGTAAGAAGGTGCATCCCTCCTGAGGGCCAGGCTCCCTTTCAGATTGTGTAGTAACAAAGACCCTTTCTCAAAGGGCCTTTATACATTCTGGCAGGAGATTCTCTCCTCCCCTCTCTCTGTCTCTCTCTTTCTGTCTCTCTGTCTCTCTGTGTCTCTCTCTATCACACACGTGTACACACACACACCTTAAGACAGTTAAGCAGGCCATGTGCTTAGGAGCGAAGGTGGTGAGACAAGCAGGGGCATTGGGGAAAGCCAGAGCGGGCTGCTTCAGGAAGTGGTCATTGAGCTGAGATTTCAGAAGGAGGTACCAGTGATCAAATAAATGGCTGGGAAAGGGCATTGCAGGCTCAGAGACCAGTGAGTGTAAAGGCCTGGAGGGGGTCATGAGTTTGGCAAGTTCAAGTGACAGACCAGTGTGGCTGGAGAGAGGAAGAGTAAAAGGTCACATGTCACAACATGACCCCAAGCAGCAGAACCCCAGTGGCCAGAAGGGGCGTGTGAATGATGTTCTCTTCGGCTTTGGCTGCCTAGACCTCAAGCATGGTCAGCCCTGAGTTTGGGGCAGGCTGGGCTTTAGGATAGGTCATCTACCTTTCATAGCTCCAGAGGAGCAGGTTATTCCCTGGCAGTGTCAGCCCCACTATGGATCTGCAGACTGGGCCTCTCAGTTTGTCTGCAGGCTGGGCCTGAGCCAGAGGGAAGGTGCTGGCAGGGGCTGAGATGCAGCCTGAAGACTTAGCTCTCCCTGCCCAGCCCCTAGAGCTAATGTGGCATTATCAAGGTCCCTTGACCTCCATCTGTCAGTTCCAGAAATCCAGTCACCTTGGGGGAAAGTCTTCTGGCAGCAGAGCTAGTGAATCATAAAAGCACAGAATATCTGAGCTGAAAGGGAACTTGGAGGTCACTGAGTTCAGCCAAAGAGATGGCTGTGTGGTAAGAGCTTCCCCAAGTGGGAATGCAGTAGGCCAGCTGGTCTCCACCTGGCTGCATAATAGACCTACCTGGGGAGTTTCCAAAAGTTCCCAGGACTCAGGCTGCATTGCAGACGAATTGCATCAGAATCTTTTGGAGGGTAGGGGGGCAGAATTGAAATTTTTAACCCTTCACTCCAGTGATTCCATCATGCATCAAAGGCAAGTGTTAGGGCCATGACCTTTGTGGTCTCTTGGCAGTCAGGGTGCTACTTTCATTACAAATGGGGCTCTGGGGCCAGATATACTTGAACTTGGGTTCCTGCTCTGCAACTACTCTGACTTGGTGACCTCAGTCAACCTACTGAACCTCTCTGAGCCTCTATTTCCTCATCTGTAATGCATCATAATAATATACCTATCTTATAAGGCCAAATATATTCATCCACAAAAACTCATGGCACAATGCTTCATTGCTAGTAAGAGCCCAATAAATGTTAGTTTTTATTGTTAATGCTTTCCCAGGGCCAAGCATCCCATTATAAAAGCTTTTCTTTAGGTTAA